>LS555566.1:270020-299270 GCA_900490775.1 Pristionchus maxplancki | reverse complement strand
AGAATAAATTGTTCCGTTTATTTTGGTTCCGCTCTGTCGAATGTTCTCGTTGTTTACGAGGTCTCAGAGTCTAGTTTATGTGCTCAATCGGTACCTATGGCCTTTAATATAATGCATGAAGAAGAACGGAATTTTAGAAATAATCGATAATCAAATAGAAAATAAAATGTTCCGTAATGTGCGCTAAACACCGTAGTGACTTTGCTGAGCATTCGAAACGCACGATACTTCGCATTATTTCCAATGTTGCACATCAAACTCAACTTTGACTGACAGGATCCCCAGAAAGTCATCCAAGCGCCATTGTTTGATAACGAGAAATATCACTGCTCTTATCACCCTCTCATTGTTTCGCGTCGCTCCTCTGTGACGTCTATTCATCGAACGGTTTCTTCTAATTCTTATTATTTTCCATGCAGAACCATACACGTTCTCAAATCACTCATCCCTACAGAATGGGCTCATTTGAAATACTGCATTTTTCGAGAAAGGCAAGTTTGTTATTGTTGCAGAGTTCGCATGAAAGAATAATGTTGTTCAGATCTAAGAACTTCCTGATTTACACATTTGCCCTGAGTCCTCGCCCATTTTCGACACTATTCTGACCCCATCATTGCATCGATTCACCGGCTCTTTTCCGCATCTGAGATAGAATCTACAGGATGTGCTGGCCTACATTCCAAAGCATGCTGCTTGAAAATGTGCCATCATTCGTTACGGTTACTCGCTCAGAGAACATCCTTCCCCTTGCGTCCTTCGGAATGGAGAAGTGTACGATTCCTTATTGTGAATAAAGTGATTGCAAATGGGATCTCATTGTTGATAATGGCAGTCAAATGTGAGAATTGAGTACACACATGCTGATTTTGAGTGACAGGAGTGCTGATCAAAGATAGATATTTTCTTTGTCCGGGAAGAGAAGGCTCGTATCTCTTATCAAACTCTTTCTATTCAATGTCCTCGTTTACCCTACGCTGTCTTCTTCATCGACACTTCACATTCATGATTTTTTAAGCATTTTCAACAAACTTCCTTGCAGATGTCTACATCCTCTCAACATGCTCATCCCTACACGATGAGCCCACCTTATTTAGAAGATCAGGTGCGTATCATTTGAAGCAAATATTTGATTAATTAATTAAGATAGAGTATAACTGAAATTCCAATGGAACTCCACGGGAGACGAAGGTTATCCTAGGCGAAAAAAGAAATGGTAACAAGGGAACCGCAAAAGTGGGCCGATCTACATCGACAATCGGCTGTCACAAGTTGCAAGGGACCCATAGAAGAGTCCAAAACAGCTTTGAACTGATGGGAAATAGCTTTCCTAAGAACCGAAAATTCATTTTGAAAATACGACCAAATTCGTGTGAAAATCCACCTCTCCTCGCCCAGGATAGTGTTCAAGAAAGAGAGCTCCCCTCACATGTCTTCCTTGGCGCAGCGGGTAAGGCGCTGGGCTTGCATTTTGAAGGTTGCCGGTTCGAATCTTTTTGCCGGTGGCATCTTTTGCTACATTTTTCAAGCCTTCCTCTTCTTTTACAATGCTCGAATCACTCAGATTTTGACGGTTTCTTTAATTTTTGGGGCTGCATTATTCCATCTCCCGCACGTTCGATCCACAACCTTATTTTCAAACTCTAGGTAAACCAATAAAACGGAGAAATTCGAGCATTGTAAAAGAAGAGGAAGGCTTGAAAAATGCAGCAAAAGATGCCACCGGCAAAAAGATTCGAACCGGCAACCTTCAAAATGCAAGCCCAGCGCCTTACCCGCTGCGCCAAGGAAGACATGCGAGGGGAGCTCTCTTTCTTGAACACTAGCCTGGGCGAGGAGAGGTGGATTTTCACACGAATTTGGTCGTATTTTCAAAATGAATTTTCGGTTCTTAGGAAAGCTATTTCCCATCAGTTCAAAGCTGTTTTTGACTCTCCTATGGGGTCCCTTGCAACTTGTGACAGCCGATTGTCGATGTAGATCGGCCCACTTTTGCGGTTCCCTTGTAAGGGTAGTTCAGCACTAGGGCCAGTGACCATAACAAAACCATTCCAGTCCACGAGGCCACTATTGCTCATGCTGGACGGTGTCGGGGCCGGATTAGAAGCAAACTCCTCGCAATTCGATAATGGTTCGAAAAGAAGACATTTACAACAGGAATGCATTCGTTTGTGCCTAAATTATTGAAAACTGACTATTGACGATCATGATAATAAATGCATTGACTGGCAGATTCTAAGAGATGATGACAGCTCTAAAATGATGCTGAATACATGCTGATCCATGATTGACAGGTGTTTCCAATCCGCCTTATCAAAGTCTTCTTTTGATACAACGCCGGTTCTTATCACTAGCTCATTCATTGTCACTATTACTAGGGATGGCTTCGCAAGAAATGGTCTCATTTGACGTGCCACCCCATTCCATTACTCGCTTTTGTTCTTGTTATTTTCTTAAAATTATTTGTTTCTCTCTAGTAAATAGCCATTGAAGGAGTCTACACCTTCTCACTAAGGTCATCTCTACGCAATGAACTTACAAAGTTGATTTGGCGACTATAATTGTGAGTTTAATTCATCTGGTACGGTTATTCAATGTGCTCTTAAGATCTCAAGCTCCATCTTGCACTGCGTACACGCATCCTAGGTATATGCGCCGACCTGGAGAATCAAGAACACTGCGCAAGGGGACAATTCCCTTCATCTAGTACTGGAACGTGGGCTGGACATGTGCGAAAATGCGGAACTGAAGTGTACATAATCTTGTGAATAAAACAATTTTATTTCTATTTGAGGCACATTCGATTTCGGCCGATTTCAAAGAGGTCGCACGTAAATTCTTTGAGGATATTTTCCAAGCAGAATGCTTGAGATTGTGCGTAAGTTATTGTTCTTTCTGTATTTCAACAAGGACACAAAACAAATAAAGCTCACGGTTATTGCATGTTATTGCACATTGCATTCTGGATGGTTACAGACAGATTCCAAGAGATTATGATAGCTCTAGAATGAAGAAGAGGACGCTTCGGATAGGGATAGCAAGAAATGACTCTCCTCTTTTTGCATGCTCTCTCTTCTCTTACTGGTTAGAGAGTACGCAAAATGAAGAGACTATTTCTTGCGAAGCCTTCCCTAGCATCTTATCCGTGACTGACAGGTGTTTGCGAGCTGTCTTATCAACGCTGTGTTTGATGCCATGAAGGCCCTTATCACGAGCACATTGTATCGTTCAATTCACTCGCTGTTGCGTTGCCTTTTGCTGACTAGTATGATTTTTTTTTGCAGATTCCTACATTTTCTCCACCACTCATCTCTACACGATGAAGGCACGAAATTAAACATTAAAGGCCAGGTATGGCTTCGAACGATAATAATAATAATTAATCCATATCAGGCGCTAACACTCCGATGAGGATATGTCGCAACTCTGCGCAAGAGGTCTTCAGGTGGAATGAAACACCTGTTTTGAACGAGCTTTCCATGTAATTACTTCAGATTTTCGGAGGAATTGGACAACCATCCTGCCGCATTGTAGCTGATTCGTGGGCAATCATTGGCTTCAAGGCCTTCGTACACACAACAAAACCTAACGAACTATCTATCTGTTGATCTACAACGTTATTTGATTCAACTTTACCTGGATTATCGGATAAATATGGAAAAGAATAAATGCATTGTTAATACGTTTTTGATCGTTTTTCAGTCGTTCAGTCAGTCTTGCGTCAATCTTGCACACGTTATCTAAGTCAGTCGGAACAAAGGAAAGCTGCTGCAATTGGAGATAATTACGCCGAAAAAAGAATCTCCTTTTCGAAATATCGGCAGAATCTTCCCATCTTCCTTTGGTTTTTTTTCCAGCTCCCAGATAAGAAAACACCGGAAGAGGCAGAACATTACCCCCATCGAAAGGCAATCTGACCCCCACTTGCCGCCCACTTCCTCTTATCCTCCATTCTCCTCGTATATTTGCTGTCCCTTTTCGGGAGGTGTATTACACCTCGTCAAAACATCATTCATTCGAGTGTTTCCGAATAATTGTCCTCTATGATTCAAATAAAGACTCTCTCAATCTCGCCTGATCTCTAGTCGCTTTATCCGACTAGAGATCGTGTAGAATGAAGAGACGTGTCCTTTCTTCTCACAGGTCTACTCTAGACGACCGCTCTCTGGCCCTTTCTGAGAAATGGTCTGATTCTCTCACTTTTGCACGCTCTCTCTCCTCTCTGACGTGTTAGAGGTGACGTGAGATGGAGAGACGAGAACATTTTCGAATACTGCAAACGGTGCGCGGTAGTCCTTTGACCTTAGTCGAGCGCAACTTCGGTGCATAGGGTGGCAATAAACTAAAGATTCCTGGGTATTTCTCGCGCTGTGTTTCGATAGAATCGGTTGTGTTTCACGAACTCCTTAGAAGAATGTGATGGAGGCTTCCTCAATAGTCGACATACTTTGCATAGAATTGAAATCAATCGAGATTTATTTCCTGCCCTTTAGCGATTGCTGATCTATGATAGTCCAACGAAGAGTGGAAGCGCGAAACACTCCCTTTACGTTCTATTTTGTCCATATACTGACACGGGAGTGTCCGGAACTCACATATCCCAATCGTCTTCAATTTTCTACGGTGGGTTGAACCCCTAATGGGACTCTCAAAACAGTTTTCAAAAGTGAGAGGTGTGAGAGGCAAGGTCTTGCGATCACTTGCCAAGTTTGAATAAAGATCGGATGTGTTTCGCGAACTCCTCAGAAGAGTCCGAGCGAGGCTCGCACTAGTCCGTGTCCACCCACTTCTTCAATAAATTTTTAACACAGAGTGAACTCAATACCCGAAGTCCAATGTAGTGAAAGCTGAGTATGGCGCTACAGTGATTGATGATCTGTGTTAGTTCATCCATGAATGATAATTAAGGATAGAAAAGAGATAAGACACTCCTCATTTCGCGTTCTCTCTCGTTTCTCTGATTCGAAAGAGGCAAAAGCTCAGGCGCAAACGAGTTTGCATGGCTATTCCTATCTATCATCACACGTATCTTCCTCTATCACACTAATCTGTTTCAATGATTAGCGCTACCCGGTTAAACGCTAGCAGGGCCGATATTTTTTTCAATCTATGAATTTAGATTTAATCTGTTTCAACGATTTGCGCTTCTCTATTACTGCTTGGAGCTCGATTATCGAGATTATTTCAAGCTGTTTTGACTGTGTTTTGATCTTCCGAAGTGACACGAAGTTGTAATGTTCCTCTGTTCGTACTTGTTCTTGTTATTTTGTGGCATACGACGTATCATATTTCCGAGCCACAAGGTGGAACTCTTATTTCATCAATGGTTGCTTTTTCTTGTTCTGTGAAAATTCAGAAGATTCATGTCCCGATTATGTGAGATGCTGCTGCTATTTTGCGAGCTTTTTGCTAGCGCTGCGAAAAAGAGAGGGGAGAGAGAAAGCAGAGATTTTTTGACAACCCGCCGCGACTAGAGCGCACACCTCGTTGAAGTCCCTGCATGTCTCCCTCACATTTGCCCAATAATCCACCGGTGGAGGACCCCCAAATAGTCCTCACTCCGCTGGCCGGATTCTGGACCATGGGACGCAGATAACTTTCCTTCTCTCGGTTGCGGAGCCCGCAACCCAGGGAAGAAGAGTTATCTGAGTTCCATGGTTCAGATATCAGGCAGTGTAGTGAAGCTTATTTTTTGGTCTTTCATCGGTGGATTATTGCAAGCACCCAAGAGCAATAGAATTTATGATGTGTTCCTCACAGCGTGAATACACGGGCGGTGCAGCCTAGTGTCGACAAATCGGCACGTGTCTCTCCTCATTTCGCGTGCTCTCTCGCTTCTCTGACCGGTGAGAGATCATTGGAAACGAGAGAGGCGCGTGCCGAATTGTCATCACTAGTGCAGCCTCACGCATAGGTCGCCGATGAGGCAGAATGAGCGCAGACTTTGCCCGGGGTTGCAGAGCCCGCCTAAGAGGATACGACTAACACGATTGCTGTCATTTCGAGCGAAAGTGTCTAGGATGACCCTTAGGTCTTTCCAGTAATGTAGGGAATTACACTAATCCTTGTTTCCACGATCCCACGGACATGATGACATAAAAGAGGATCCTGGGAACTCGACTCTATTTGCTCGGAGTTTCTTAATCCCCTATCCCAAATTTTCGTGTAATCTCACCCCTCGCATCTCAAATTACAACACAATTCCAAGAGTTTCTCCAACAAATTTAGATGCTGAACTTTCCTGCTCCTTAGCGTTACCGATCCCTGCATAACTTGGACCGGGCGCGCCACACCAGCCTCTTTCGCGCCTCCAATTTCTCTAACTGACGAGAAATCATGCAAACGCTTCTCTGACTTATGCAGAGAAAAAAGCGCGCGAACGGGCTTACTGCCACTCGCCGGGGCGCCAAAATCAACTCCTTTACCCTCCCTTTCCCTCTCTATCTCCCCCTTTGTTTACCCGATCGCTCCCATTTAGTTGACTGTTGTCATTATCGCGCCGCCGCGCGCGATCCCTTTCATTCCTCCCTCAGGATCTGGCAAAATTGATGGGAGTCTAGTTTCTTCATGTATTCGTTCCTTTATCTCTTACTTTATCAGTATTTTTCTCTCCCTCAGGATCTTAGCGATGTCGTCCGGAATGGCGTTCTTTGGCGGTAGCAAAATCTTTTTTTTTCTTTTGGTAGCAAAATCGTACTGTCACTCATTTGTTTGATCTATGCAATGAAACCTAACAATATTTGATACCATTGCCCCGAGAACGTCTATCTATCAATAGAGGCTCGTCTCGGCATAATCCTTCGTGCTAACTTCTCTTCGCTTGATTGTGAGCCGTTCTCAAAACCGTCGAAACGCCGATCATCCTGGTCAAAAACTGCTCTGTTTGTTGCGCGGGGATTGTAGTTCTCTGTTTTAGTTGTCGGTTTGCTGCAATCCCGGAACTTCCTGCTCCAAATCCTTCGAACTCTGGCCTAGCTGCTCAGATTCATCCTAATATTGTGGAGAATTGAACATATTAGTGAAGGTCTCCTCCGAAACTTCCAGAAATAGTTCGCCAATAAGCAAGCGCGCGCTCATCATTCGCTTTGGATATCATGTTTCCTAGACGAAAATGAACGAACTCCGCTTCCTTGATCACAGTTATTTATGGAAAGGAGGATCTTGTCCAATATTATCCGAGCAGCGACGCGGAAATGTCAAATCTCATAAAAATAGATCCTCTGATCCGAGCAATCTATCGCTTTCCCCTGCTCTCTCGCTCCTCTGACCGTCGCGAGAGCATTTTGAAGAGTCACATATTGAATTCTGATCCCCTCTCCGATCCGGTCGTTACGATTGTTTCCCACATTGACTCGACATTGGAATGTTATTGCTATGAAGTCTCTTTTGATGCATCTAGTCGAGAATCACTCTTCTGACTAGAGAAGAAGATGCGATAGAACAATCACTGCCTTCTGAACCTCTGTGACGTTCTCTTGATTGTTGAAAAAAAATTCCGATGTCGATTATGACTGATCAATGCGATGCATCTGTGTTGTTTTTCGAAAGTAGAATTGTTCTGACTTCATGACCTCTATAATAGCATCTGATTTCATTGCATCTGGTCGAAAATCGCTGCTCGGTTCTAGTGGAATGTCTGCAGATTTTCAAATTCCGAAGTTTTCGTTTTTTTGGTTTTTGGATCTCCGAAATGTGTTTCAAGTTGTGCTTCACTATCTGTTTTCATCCTATCTTCTTCCTTTCGACTACATACTTCTTTGGTCGAGCAATGACATTAGGGTAATCCACTTCATTACGGGACAAACTTAAAAGAAAGAGTCCCGAGGGGTCATCTCATTTCCCATTTTCTCCTTCTTTTATCTATTTTTTGTTCTGTTCTTTTGCTACTTCTCACGTATCCTCTTCAATCTGTCAATCTTCTGATTCATAATCACGCTCGTAATTGAGTTGCCCGAAAGACCCGAGGGGTCATCTTTTTAGAGGAGGGAAGTTGCTATACTTCATCTTGCGAACTCTAATAGAGTTATGCACAGAAATCCTGCTTTTCACGTAGTCTTCTGCTCGAGCTTTCGATCGAATTCTTCATAATTCCTACTGATTGCACGAGTGACGTCTGAGTCTCTTATTTTTGCGTGCCCCCTCGCTTTGTCTAACCGGCGAGATATCATGCTGAATAGAGAGACGAGTCTCCGCTGGGGTCATGACAAACTATCTGTTTTTAGCGCGACCCGGCACTGGGAGGGAGTGCGTAATTTAGTGGCGTGCTGGGACACTCTCGCTGCTTTGTTGCTTTTTTTTTAGAACCTACATTCGACCAACATTCGACCAACGGTTATGTTTCATCGCTCGCTCGTAAGATAAACTTACTGTAAAGGAAATGTTATGACTCCGGTGTGACGTATAAAAAATCAAAATTACATATTCTGAGTGCATGTCCTGTTTGTATCATCATGTTTGTATCATCATCAATAATCATCAATCTCTTGATGTTTCGAATACGCTCATTCGTAAATTCTGCTGAATGTGGAGCAAATGATTCATGCCAGTGATTACTTTTTAGAGAAAAAATATCAACAATTTCTATATTTTCCAGTCTCCTTCTCCTTCCTTTTCACCTTCACTGTTTCGGTCATGTTTCATGGCACGCTCGTTAACTCGACTAGTGGTTCTCCGATATAACCAGATGATCCATTGATTCTCCGGTTATATCGCCGTATAAAAAATAATTACAATTCCCAGAGTGCATTTCCCGTTCATTCCCCACCCCTTCTCTCTCCTTCCGTTTTATCATTGATCTACCAACTTGTTATCAATCTCTCGTTACTATCAACACACATTCGTGCGAATTACCCCCATTCTCAATTAGACCTCGCGGAACCTCTCGCTTGCTTTGATGTTTTGATGTTTTTGTTTTTACTGGTGTTTTTGTTTTTGCAGCTAGCTAGCCCTCTGACCCGTGTTATTCTCACATTTCAGAGCCATTTCGCTGTTTTCATGGTGTTTTTCTAGCATTTTCTCACTGCTCTATAGTCCGCAGGTGCATTTAAGTGCTCTCGTCTCTCCATTTTGCCTTATCTCTCGCCAGTCAGAGAGGGCGATAGTGCATGCTAAACGGAGAGAGCTACTTGTCACATTGAGAATCTGGGAAAATCCTTCTCTTTTCAGCTCTGTATCGCTTTTTTCACCGAGTAACCAGATGTTATTTTCACTGATTTCTGAATGGGAAACATTGCTCATAGCTTATTAGCTAATTATTGTTGTTTTGGCTACTATCCGTATAGCTATTAGCTACATCATTCCAAGTAGGCGATCACCTTGCGAAAATCTCCCCATTCTACACGATCTCTAACCAGTCAGAGAGACGAGAGAGCGTGTGAAGTGGAGAGAGTCCGGCCGCCTTGCGAAAATCTCTCGGGAGTGGTGAGATTTGCCTCATTATTGCTCTCACGCTACGATTCTCACACCGGAGCTCGAGCATTCCTCGAGGAGAAGTAAATTTTTGCGACGCATGCTTTCAATACCTGGCACTTCTCTGGCTTCTCTCAACCTCATAGAAACAACAAACTACGTTGATAATTCGTAAACACGATTTTATCCAATTCACGTTTGTTTCTACTCAGAAATCAGGGTAAAAAGTATGATCTTCATAATTATTGCGCGCGTGATCAATTCCCGAATGTGTCAATACAATCGCCGTTCACGGTTCATTTGCGCGTCATTTCCGCACGGAAATTGCGTCGCGCGATAGATTATTGTTCGTATTCCATCGCAAACAATGCGATTCTACGCCTGTTAATTGATTGAAATGGATCTTTCGGCCCTGACATTTCAGGAAAAATCATGAGGGGAGAGTGTATCACTGATCGTTCCTGGAATGAGCCTGCAGCCCGAAATTTCTCACGAAATAGAAAGTGTGCAAGTTCTGCATGGCCATTGCGTGATCGCTGATCGTTTATCGACAACAACACGAAGGGCGGGGATATCCTGGATTTAGGGAACCCGTGACTATTTTTTGCCATTCCATCCATTCTTTCAGTGGCGAATCCCCGTATTGTTGCGCCCCGAAGGCATCGTTTGTCATTCGCCATTCTAATTTGAGCCCTCGTCTCTGCTGACTTTTATTGCACGCCCAGTTGGTCAGTGCTCTTCTGCTCTTCTTGCAAAACACCGTTGAAAATGACGAAGGAATGACCCTAGTTCGTCATCGTTCAGTTAGTGTGACTGACTATTTGGCACCGAGAGGCCTCTATGTGGACTTTATGATCTTCTATGGTCAGTGCTATTCCGCGCGTTTTCTGCATAGAAATGATTCTTCGGACCATTATGCTGTGAACAGTGTCTCTGCCTAGTCTCATTCTCTAGTCAGACAAATCGACTAGAGAATGAGACTAGGCGGAGACACTGTTCACAGCATTAGAGAAGGTATGGAATCTCATGACCCAAGAAAGACCGTTAACCAATCCACGGCTAGTGTTTCCTGAAATGAAAGCGATCATTGGTCATTTTATCACTCGCCCGGGCAAACTATCGCTCCATTTATCACCTGTTGCTCTAGCTTTCTCATGCCATGATTGCATACTAGGATGGAATCATTTCAATCGTGACTTTACTTGCCTATCATTGATGGTGAAAAATTATTATTTTGAAGCGGCCTCAACATGCGACTGTCCTCAAACGTACATTGACGCTTATATGCGCTTCCTGAAACCTATTTCGGCGCTTCTGCCGTTGGGGGGGGGCCCAGTACTTTTCACAAGTTACAAGGAGTACTGCCCCCCCCCAACGGCAGAAGCGCCCCTATTTCAAATGGTGAATCACAATTTGAAAATCCCGGAACCTGACTATTGGTGATTTATTGATAGCGCGGCGACATGAAAGTTCAAGCAATTCGCCCTTAGCTGTTCGAATTATGAGCCTCATTCATACGATACTTTGGCGCGCCGCCTCTTCGTAACTTCCAAGTGTTTCTTCACACTGTGACGGTTCCGTTTGAAAATTTTGGCGCTGGTTATCATTAGTTATCACTATCGCGTGAAAGGGAAGTGTTAAATTCAAATCCATCCTGCCCTCTGTTATCACTAATTATTGTTATCACCTGTCCCGGCGCTTATATTCCTTCACATCACCTTCACCTGACCGATCAAGAGCAGTGTTGAATATCAAATGTCTCGATTTTGGGTTTTTTTTTGCAAAAAGGGTTCTAATTAGTCACGGTCTTGTTACGCCTTCTGGTCACAGGACTCTGCTGAGTCACAGTGTTGCTCCAGCTCGGACTGAAAAAGACGCAACCGTGTTGTTTCCTTGCACTACAGTGAAGATAAAGATGTTCAATCCCATTAGTCACGGTCTTGTTGCTTTTCTGTCACAGGGCCGTGTTGAGTCATAGTGTTTCTCCATTTCGGACTGTTTCTTTGTGCGTCATCTTCTTTCTTCGTTCATCTTGCGCCATGCAGCGCTGTCCTTTCTTTCGAAATTATACGTCTTATGACCCCATGCTCCTGCAACAGTATGACTGTTCGGACTGTTTCTTTGTGCATCATTCCCTTTCTTCTCGTCTTCGTTCATCTTGCCCTACAATCATGGCGAAATCATGTGTCTCTGTCGCCCGTGACCCCTCATCTAGGACTACTGTTTCTTTGTGCGTCATTCACTTTCTTCCTCCATCTTTCACAGTGTTCAGTCATTGTGAAAGGCACCCCATGCCTCTCCCTCGCGTCTGTACTACAGTCAGGCTGTACGATCTACGATACACTTCTCTTTTCTTCTTCCTTCTTTCTCTTAGATATCTCATCTTGCACCGCCCTTGCGAAACTGATTCTCTTTGTCTATTTTTTTCGAAGATCTTCGAAGAGTTGATCTCTTTCTAGACTACATATGTTTCTTATTTTTTCCTTCCTTTGCTGTTATTGATGAGTTATTTGACCTATAGAAACGACGAGTGGGGTGTATCTTTCAGACTGGCACTTCCTGTCTATTCTTTCTCTCCAAATCTCGCTTTCCGGACCGTACGTGTGAAATGACACCCCTTGTTGCTATTATATCTGCTTGTTTTGGCTCGTTTTCTACTGTCTGAGCACCCTCGTCCACTCTCTTGCCGGTCGGACGGAGTGAGAGATCATGGGAAATGGTGACGGTTAGACCGTTGCTACTCTTGCTGCTTGTTTTGTCTCCTCTCAACACTCTCCACTCTCTTGCTGGTCAGACGGAGAGAGAGAGCCGTTAAATAGAAAGACCGCTACTCCGACCATCTCCAAACAGAAGCAGCGCGGCCCCATTACTCACACCCCTCTGGATTTCCATCTCTCACGCTCTGTGCAATCGACGTATCTCTGCAGTTTGCCCACTCTTCTTTGTTGCCCTGTTTAGGGAAACAAGAGTGGTTGTTTCTAGAGATATTTCTCGAATTTCCGACAAACCGTTCACAAATTACCCCTAGTAATGGTCAGCAAATTATTCATCATCTATTACTTCGTAGAATTTAGAGTCGAGACTCCTCTTCTCCAACTCAGTCTGCCCTATTCTCAGTTATTCTCTCTATATTTTCCTTTCTATTTTTTATTTCCTTTCTAAAACAATACTCATGTCCAGGAAAAGCATAGCCTTTTTTGTCGTCTTTTCGGATTTCCGTCCTTCTCCCACTCAGTCTGCCCTATTCTCGCAGCTATGTTGTTGCCGCAGCGTCATTTCAAATTAAATGCGGGGTAATTAATTAAGCGGCTCTATCCAATGGAAATCCTGCCCAAATATCATTAGCAATCTCAGTTCATTCGCTGAAAAATACCGCAAATTGCGTCTGCGTTCTAGGAAATCTTGCAGGGACGACCGCCATTTTCTCACCGGTCCGAAATGGTCCGAAATCTGCAAGACCAATTAGGCCGATATTTTGAGCGCGCTGTAACACAGCCGAACCAACGAAGAGAGTTTGCAAGACTGTTTAGTATTAGCTGCTTTCTCATCGCTTCGGTATCCCGTTCAGGAATCATGTTAGAAGATAAAACGATTTCGGTAGCCGCGGGCCACTGTCCCGAGGAATTAAAGTGTTATCCTGCTTTTCCTTTCTTGAGCGAAGTTCTTGTCTCCCCGTTTTATTCTGTCTCACACTAGTTAGAGAAGCGAGAATACTGTCCTTACTCGTCTTTTGGCCGATTCACAAAAAGTTACTGCGGGGTCAGGGGATCTTTGTAATGGTTCGAAGGACAGACATCAGTTCACAGCCCATTTTCTTGTGCCGATCGTTGTGAAACGTCCGCGATTTCTTCAAATCTTCGCGTAAGAATCATCACGCTTGAACCGTCATACAGTAAAACTATGTGTTACTTTTTCTCCACGAGGAATCTCGAATACTGATAATCCGACCCATCTCTCCTTCCGAGACATTTTTGCGGCCATCTCTCCTCCACAAATGCTGACGTGATATTCCCCGAGCCATTAGCTGCGTGTTTGCCCATCCATCCGATCCTTCTGATATAGTTTAGCAACCCATGTTTCCATCGCAATTTCTGACGTGATAATCACTCCATTAGCTAGCCTGCTTCTTTCTCCGTGTTTGCCCATCCATCCGCTACAGTTTAACGGCCGTCTCCACTCATTTCCGATTCCGATCCTGTTTCTTCCGCTAGTGGAGCAAAACTAAGACTCTCTGACTCTCTCAATTACCCTTACTCTCTCGCCAGTCAGACAGAGCGAGAGAGCACGGGAAATTGAGAGACCCAGACCGAGTTGAGTGGGATCTACTTACAAGCCGCTCTGTTTCCGGGGAGATCCTATTTGGTGAAGATCCGCACCACAGATTTTGAGAGATTCGCCGCTTTTGTCTCTTCAGTCTTTTCGTCGGCAATGACGTAATGAGGAAAGCCGCGGATCTTTGAATGTTAGTGAGAACACGCAATCTGTTTTTAGCCTCTCTCACAAGGGAAGGTCGCTAGGAGGATATGGAGTTTCAAAACGAGACCGATACAGGTCGATAGGGACCCAAAACCGAAGAACTTTCGTGCATTTTAAATTTGCTGAACGCTCCCAGGGACCATGAAAAATCGATAATTCGAAAACACACGCTCACCACGTGGGCCGTTCGCGGGGTACGAGAGCGCATTCAAGGAGAGGCAAGAACAAGCATCGGTGGTGTAGTGGCTGTGTGATAGGTTGGTAAGCGGAGGGTACCAAGTTCGACACCCACCGTGTGTACGCTATTTTGCAACTTTTTTGGCTTTCATTTTGGAAGTCCGGAAGTCGATCAGAATGCACACTGTACCGTTTTTGTTACATTTTAATATATTAATTATGTTTTTGAAGCACTAGGCAATTCATTTGTCACCAGAAATCAATGTTTCCTTCTGTTATGCTGAAAGCTCAAAAATGACCACAGGAATATGTACTATGCATAATAGAATTGATATGAGAATCCGCAGAATGGATTTCCAGACCACAAAAGGACATGCGAAAAAAGTTGCAAAAGAGTGTGCACAAGGTGGGATCGAACTCGGTACCCTCCGCTTACCAACCTATCACACAGCCACTACACCACCGATGCTTGTTCTTGCCTCTCCTTGAATGCGCTCTCGTACCCCGCGAACGGCCCACGTGGTGAGCGCGTGTTTTCGAATTATCGATTTTTCATGGTCCCTGGGAGCGTTCAGCAAATTTAAAATGCACGAAAGTTCTTCGGTTTTGGGTCCCTATCGACCTGTATCGGTCTCGTTTTGAAACTCCATATCCTCCTAGCGACCTTCCCTTGTCAGACTGTGCCTTCATTTAGAGCCATGTGCTATAGGGATTGATAGTTCCCTAGTATTTTTCGTGTTCCATACCAGCCCAGACAGGAAAATGGTGCACGGAAAAGTTGTAAAACGACATTTATTATTCGGAAGGGAACTAGAAGTATCAAGCCTGGAATGGACACAGTTCGCACGTAGACTCTGCTGTTTGATGTCATGAATCTCAGATCTCTGAATAGTTCGTTCTCATTTTCCCCAATGCGATGGTTCTCTATTTCACCATCTCTCTCGGTTCTCTGACTATAGAAATGTAATGTGAAATGGAGAGACGAGAACATTGCTTCATGTATTTCTGAATAGTTCTTTCCCATTTAGCCATTGCTCTTACGAACATGAGACTAAGCTTGGATACAAAGCTTCCTTTCGTCTCTCCAATTGGCTCGAGCAAACAATAATGAAACATTTGTAGCCTCGTTGTCTGCACTTTTATTTTTCAAGAAGTCAATCTCTTATCAAAGATCGCAGCTTCTGATAGCTCATTCAGCTTGAGATATCCCAATTCTTTATCCACTCTGAAAATAGATTTTCGGCGCCTGGCATCTTCGCTTTTCTCGCTTCGAACCGTTGCCCCTGGTAGCTTGACACTCCTTTCCTCTTCTTTTTCGATGTGGGAGTGCCACTTTTTCTTCTATGATATCCTATGGATTTTCTATTCGCGTAGTCTAGATGCTATTGCCAGACGAAATTCTTGCTACTGCTGTGCTCGTAAAGTTTATTAGTCGGATGAGGAACACTCGCCTGACCATTGACTAGGGATGGCTTGTCAAGAAATGCCCTCTTCATTCTGCACGCTCTCTCGCCTTTCTGACCGGTGAGAGAGTACGCAAAATGAAGAGACGATTTCTCGCGAATCCATCCCTACCATAGACGTCAGAGGAATAGCGGGCTCTATTATTTTTGTTCTCGGTTTTTATCTAGCCTGTTCGAATTTTCTTTGCGTGCACAGTTCAGGCACTCAAGTCAAGAGAGGTGAGCCGGAAATATTCACTTGGACCGCTTCTATAGTTATTTGGCGCACTTTTACTCATCTTTTCATCTCTTCTGTTATTTCATCTCAATTTGTGTTCAGGAACGACTTTGCTACGTGTGAAAAGCAAAAAAAACTCCTGGTTAATATCAAATAACTAAGAAGCGACCGTTCGCTTAGATTACCCTCTTATTAGTGTCTCTTCATTTCACCTTATCTCTCGCCACTCAGAGAAGAGAGATAGTGTGCAAAGTGGAGAGAGTGTGACGAATGCCGTCTTATTTTTTTCTAATTTGAAGCGCGAGGAGAGATGAATACGGTCTGATTTCGTTTGTTCTTTGATGCCGTGATATTTCATCTATGATCGATCATTTCCCAAATACCAACACCCTTTGCTGCAATCAGCTGCCGCTCTCTCAATTTCATCACTCTTTACCCTTTTTGACCTTCTTTTTGAGATATGATCGGAGTCTCTCAGACTCTAACATAGTCCGCCTACATAAGTTCACTCCTCAACCAGAGATCGAAGCATTTCTCTATTTTCGGAATCAATAAGATCTAATGAATCCTCAGTGAACGCTCAATGACCGTTCCTTGCTCTCGCTCACAAGAGAGCACATCAGCCTAGTTCGGTCTAGGGATGGCTTCGGATGAAATATTATCTTCGTCATTTCGCGCGCGCTCCTCACCAATCAGAGGGACGACACTTCATCGGAATAACTACCTCAAAGTTCACGAACATGTTATTTCCCGATCCGCGTGTCCCTGTTCTATTCGTAATGACTGTTGAGCACCTGCCGTCTGGACAAAGTCTGAATAGAAAACCGGGCTAGATTCTAGCTATTCGCCGGTTCGAATGCGTTTCACGAATCGTTTAGAACCACTGGCGCACTCTTGAAGGAAATGCGCGGCAGCCATCTCTGTCTAGAAAATATAAAAAAATGAACTAGAAAAAAAATAATCTGTAGACGGCGAATTACGGCTTGCATTTTTGTTTCTTATCGTTCAGTGACCTCATCACGAGGTAAATAGATCGGGCGAAAAGGTGGGCACTCCAGACTGAACTAGCCCAAAAATGATACTGGCCTAGCAGTGTCCTCCCGCGCGCCCAGTCTCGAAGTCGCGATGTACCTTTACCTTTTTCACCTTTATCGTTCAGTACATCCCCTCCTATTCCCTCTCGGCGTTCTCTGTCCTCCTCCTTCATTATTGCTCTACTAAAACCGAAATAACCATGCAAATGAGCGCACTATTTCTAGCCGGAATAGACCGTGACGGTATAGTTATTGAGAACTCGTCTAGCCGTCTCGTCGCTTCATTCCACCCACTTTTTCATTCTGACAGTAGAGTTCGAAAAACGGGTAATAGTCTCTTCATTTTGCACTCTTTCGGTTCTCTGACCTGTGTGAGAGCGTGACTGAGAGACTTTTAGTGTCAAGCCTTCCCTACTTCATTCCGCCCACTCTCTTTCGAATTCTAAGAGCATCAAACCACTTGATGACAAGTTGTACTTGTAATCAGTACAGCCTGCTTATTCTGATTGACGAGGAATGGTCTGACTCTCTCATTTCGCAATGCTCTCTCGTCGGTTAGAGATGCGAGAGAGCAGGGGAAAGCGAGAGAGTCAGATCATTCCTCTGATTGACCTTTGACGATCTTCCTTCCATTCTTGAGTACGAGCACTTTTAATGCGGGATACTGCAAGCTGCTGATGACAATTCGACACGCGCCTCTCTAGTTTCGAATGATCACTCGCCTGTTAGAGAGACGAGAGAGCACGCGAAATGAGGAGAGACGAGTGCCGATTTGTCAACACTAGTGCAAGCGCGCAGCCCTATTTAGCGAGTCATAGACGATTCAGAGATAGACGAGCCTATTTCAATTCGAGCTCTGCTCTCGTCTCTCCATTGTTCACTATCTCTCGCCCGTCAGAGAAACGAGAGAGTGTGCGAAACTGAGAGAGCCATGATTCTTCGAGAGCCTTGTTTCGAAGAAGAGTGGAGAGGAAATAGCCCTCGTCCATGACCCCACTTGACTTCCTGACTTGAGCTTCTGACCTCCCTCTGAGATCTCCCATCCTCAATTGGCACTAGTTTTGCTTGCTATGTCATCTCCAGTTGAGGAAAGATTCCTCAATTCAGAATTATTTTACGATTACTGCAGTAAAATCAGCAATTCGTTAATGTACCGAACATCTAGCACAAAATTTGCGCTGCCGCCGGTCTCAGTAATGGTCTGCCTCTCTCACTCGCCCATGCTCTCTCGCTTCTCTAATCGACGAGAGAACATTGTGAAATGAGAGAGACAGATTATTGTTCACCTAGCAGGAATTATTGTTTCAACTCACGATTGAGTGATGTGCTTCACAAAATGATTATGGGCATTGTCGGCACATTTAAACGCTGAGGCGTTCATTAGCGGTTAAATAATCAACCAATCAATCATAAAATGCACTTCCCATGCGCTCTTATCACAGTCAGCTTATCAGTTGTTTCATCTAATTCCGTCATTTATAGCTCTGTCTATGCAGTTTCGAAATCCTCTTCTCCTCATCTTTTTGACATTTCGCTGCAAATTATCGGATGTGCTTTACGGTTGGCAGAATGAGTCCAATTGCGAGTCTGAGACTCATTTGAGTCCCAATCATTGGACTCACCGGAGTCTCAGACTCGCGCGAGTCCGAATGATGGGACTCAAATGAGTTCCACCCTTTGTTCTCTCCCTCCCATTCTTTGTCTTTCCATTCTCGGACTCAGGCGAGTCCCAAGGTGAGAGATCATTTTTCATTCAGACTCATTCCAGTCTCACTAGTCGTGAACGAACCGGCTGTTTCAGACTTTTTCTGTCAACCCTAGTGTGCTTCACGAATCCTACTTATTGCTTACCGACGCGATGGTGTCGCTATGAACTTGATCTCTGTGTTATAAAAAAATTCAATAATCTATTAAGCTTTTATCCTCAATGCACCTCAGCTGAATGGTTCTTTGACGTCTCACGGAACGATTCTGATGTGCTTCACACATCCTACGTATTTCTTATCGGCACGACGGTGTCGTTAAGTACGCGACTGTTCCCAAAATTGAATAATTTTTATCCTCAATGTCCTTCTAAAAGGATTCGAAATGCTCGTTGAACGATTCGGCTTTACAGATCGTACGTAACCCCAATCGAGCACATCGACTCATTGATAGTACGCCTGGCTAGAATTTCAATAATCCATTACAACTCCGATCATAAATGATCTATTATGCGTCATCATCAATCTGAAACTTTCCGCATGATTCCGAGGAACGTTTCCTGATAGTTGACTTGGCAAGAAATCGTCTCTTCATTTCGCGTACTCTCTCACCGGTCAGAGAGGCGAGAGAACGTGCAGAATGAAGAGAGTCATCTCTTGCCAGGCCATCCCAATCATAGACTGCCCCCGATCCTTGATTTGCATGCGGGAGGCTCCACTCCTACCTCCCCTCCCCGATCCTCATTTGCATGTCTGGGTCGAGGGCCGGCAGCTCATTTGCTACTGCTTGCATCCTCCCTATCTTGTCGCTACCTTGTTTCTCTTCTCCTTTTTGGGCTGAAGCGTTTGTTTTCATGCTCTTTCAGTAGACTTTACTACTAGCTGTGATCTCTGTATCTTCCCTCTTCTTCTCTTCTGACCTCTCTCCCCCAGGCCCATTTGCATGTCTGGGCAAGCTGCACTCTCTTGCTAATCTCTCTCTTGATAGCCACTCTCGCAAGTCAACAACCCCTACTCTCCTCCTCGCCGCTCCAAGCTCTTCTTTTCTGTGATTCCGCATCGGTTTCATTGCTTCTATATCGAAACGCTGAACCAACCCATGCTCCTCACAGGCCCATTTGCATGTCTAAGGAGTCTGCATCTTTATCTCTCAGCAGTCAACAACCCCTCGTCCTACGCCATCAATCTCTAAGCTCTTCTCTTTTCTCTGATTCCGCGCCGACCGCTGCGCTCTCGTTTATGAAGAAAAACTGCTGCTACTCCATTTCCTGCGCCCATTATCGCATCCTGATAGCCTTGCCGATCCATGCAAATGGAAAGTTCTGAGTCTGTCCCATTTCCCGCGCTCGGCTCATTTTCGCATCCCATTCTGTTCTGATAGCCTTGTCGGGCTCTCAGAATGAGAACCGAGCTTGCCCCATTTCCTCCTCTTCCCTACATCTACTCCTCAACATTGTCTGCCTCTCTTCATTTCACCCACTCTCTCGCCGCCCTGACTGCCGAGAGATCATGCTAAATTGAGAGACGGCAGCATCAATTCCCTCATCAATTCGCGTTCGCCGCACTACCCTTTATTGTTTGCGTCCCGACTTCTCGATTTCTTTCCTGCTCAATTTCGTTTCTTTCTCTGACTCTCTCGATTCTGCCTGCTCTCTCGCTCTCTCTGACCATAAAGAGAGCACGTAATGAAGAGATCAGCGCCTCAATTCCGCTTCTTTCTCTGTCTTTCTTCATTCCACATTGTCTCTCGCCTTCTCTGACTTCAGAGAGTGAAAAATTGAGAGAGGAGAGCTTCTCCCGTTCTTTTTATTAATCTCTCCTAGGCATTCCCTCGCTGATCGTTCAATGTTTTCGTTCTCTTAGTATAGCGCACTCTTTCACTTTGCCTGATCAGAAATAGAGTGCGTACTGAAGAGACTGAGAGGTTCTCATTGAGGATTACTCTCTTTGATCGATCAGATAACCGATTACGAGCTTGTTTCCGCACACTAGTTGTACCTCCTCGAACATCTCCATTCGATTCACGTGAAGTGCCCTACTTCTTGACTATTCTTTTTTGTCGTGTCTCGCTGTTTCGTACCGACTTTCGCATGGATTAATATTTGATTGATCTTTGATCTTTGATCTCTAACCTTTCATCTCAGCTATGCCTGCCGAGGAGAGCAACGAGAAGGCGACGGCCGACGAGCGGGCGGCGCTGAATGCGGACGGGTGAGTGTGATCTTTGATCTTTGGTTCTTGGTCTTTGATCTCTACTCTTTCATTTACCCACACTGAATAGTTCCCAAAGTGCGTCCTGTCGAATGTGTGTTGAAATACGTTTCACTCTTCGTATTTCTTCGCACTCTTCGCATTTTTTCCCGAATCAATCCGTGTGCCGCGTACGTGTGCTTTTGAATGGAGAAGTGTACTAAACACAATTTATTGTAGCACTCGTGGTTGAGCAGTCTTGCTATCGCGATCTTTGGTGTTTCATATTCAGTTTCTGATTTTTGTTATCATCTCACGGAATAGGTTTAACGAAATCTCATAAGCGCGCTGAAATCAGTTTCACTCTTCCCATATCTTTTGAATGGATAGGTCTGAATCGATCTGGCGTACCCCCGGGCTATAAAAATATAACAAATATATCAAATATTTTTA
The DNA here is from genome assembly GCA_900490775.1 of Pristionchus maxplancki. Taxonomy (NCBI): domain Eukaryota; kingdom Metazoa; phylum Nematoda; class Chromadorea; order Rhabditida; family Neodiplogasteridae; genus Pristionchus; species Pristionchus maxplancki. The sequence continues at coordinate 278,152 of LS555566.1, read as the reverse complement.
ATTAGTGTCATTAAAGAACCAGTATTATGATCTTTAATCTTTGGTCTTTGGTCTTTGATCTTTGATCTCTAATCTCATTGCAGTGACAGCGATGAGGAGACGACGGAGACGCGGCGGATGGGAGGCATCGATTCGTCCGAGGTACGGTAGATCTGGTTACTGTAGCAATATCGACTAATAGTACGGTAATTCAGGTTACGGTACATTGGGTTACTGTTGGGGTACGGTAGGTAGTAGAGGACAATATGGGAGGCATCGACTCGTCCGAGGTACGGTAGATCTGGTTACTGTAGCATTATCGATTGATTGATTGTACGAAAGGGTTACATTGGGTTACTGTTGTAGAAGGGCGGAGATTAGTGTGGTCTAGAGATGAGTTAGGCTTCAAGTACGTTTCACAATTTGGTCAAAACCGCGAAAATGAACTCTAGATCAATTAGTACTTGGTTGTTTGTTTCAAAAAACAAAAAAAAACAAAAACAACAACAATAACAATTCCCAGGCAGAAGACGACGAGCACGACAGCGACCACTCGCCGGACAACGAGAGGAGCGACGGGTTTCTGAAGCGTGAGTTGTTGTTGTTGTTGTTGTTGTTGTTGTTGTTTTTGTTGTTGTTTTTGTTGTTTAACTTATCCTTAGGCCAGCAAATGCTGAAAGGCTTGGCACTTGATCTTTGATCTCCCAATTCTCTCATTTCCGGTTGTTGATCTCCCTTCTGTCGCAGGCCACGCCAAGAACCTTCTCCACTTCTTCGTCGAGGACTGGTTCCTGTCCGCGGCACTGGGCATTATCACTGCAGTTCTCTCCATCGGGACGGATATTGCCATCGAATATCTACTGCATCGTGAGTTTTTGCGACCCATTCTGGTGGAAAATGTCCCAAAACCGCATAAAAATAGCTTAAATGGTGTCAGAAATGGTATTTATGCTGTAGATGTTCCGGGGTCGCTGCGGTTAGCGCCTAGAAAAGCTCGATTACGATAGGGGACTAGGTTAGGCTCCACTTCTTTGTCGAGGACTGGTGCCTGTCCGCGGCACTGGGTATTATTACAGCGGTGCTGTCAATCGGGACGGATATCGCCATCGAATATCTGCTGCATTGTACGTATTTCAGATCCTTTTGACCGAAATTGGCACGAAACCGGGTATTTTACGCCTTTTTTTAGCACTTTTTGAGTGAGATTGGTTAGAAACGCGGCATTATCACGGCGGTTCTCTCCATTGGAACGGATAACGCGATTGAGTACCTTCCGCATTGCGAGCTTAGCTTGTAGTGCCCTAGTTCCAGGAAAGTAACTCTTTGTTCAGCTAGGTTTCAAGTGAATCAAAAATGAAGCGACGAGCGCATCATTTCAATAGAGCATCGATCGTCAGCTGCAAAAAATATTTTCAAAAATACCTTGACTGTACAGATGGCCTCACGCATTCTTAAATTCAGAGTTCAGAGATCAAAAAAAGTTCGATGATCAAAGATCAATACAAATCCAAAATACCAAAAAAAAATACAAAAATACAAATCCCATCTTGCAGTGCGCATCTTCCTCTTCGAGACGGCGCACGAGTGGAACCAGCACGCGGGTGAGTTTTTATTATTGTTTTTATTTTTTTTTGTAAACCAAGAATCAAAATGTGGGATGCCACCATTTCTTGTTTAAGTTGTTTCGAAAAAGCTCAGTTAGGTTTCACGTGAAACAGAAATGCAACGACGTGCATACCTTTTCAATACATTGTAATTGTACTTGAGCTTCGATTAACTTGAGATCTGACGACCACTTATCGCAACTACAACAAATGTTGCAGGCGCGTTCGTCTGGGTGGGCTACATCACGATTTCAGCCACGCTGGCTGCACTCTTCTGCAAGGCCGTTGCGCCGCAGGCTGTCGGTGGGTATTATTGTTATTATTATTATTGTTGTTGTTATTGTTATTGTTATTGTTTTTGTTGCCCATGACGTTCTAGGCTGATGCTAATTCCTACTTTTGTTCCATTCATTTTTGTCAGTTGAGATTCGGTTATGCTTCAGCACTACTTGATAGCCAGTCTGAACATGACTAGGCAACATTGCTTTTTTGGGCATTCCCGATTAGAAAATAATATTTGACCGCAGTTGGTTGGGGTTGCGCACCTCTGCGAAAGTTTCGGCTCTGGTTTTCACTATTTGCCGGTCTCTGAAATTCCCTGATTGCCGGCTCCGGTTCTTACTATTTTCCGGCTCTCTCAATCTCTATTTCCAGGCTCCGGCATCCCCGAGGTGAAGGTGATCATGCACGGCTTCGTGCTCAAGAACTACTTGTCGGCGAAGACGTTGCTGGCAAAGGTACGGTAGGGTTACTGTAGTTACTGTAGATTACTGTAAGATGACTGTAGTTATGGTTACTGTAAAATGGGTTACTGTAGGCTAGGTTTCTAAAGCATACTGTACCGGGTTCCTGAAGCGAAGACGCTACTGGCTAAGGTGGGTATTATTGGCATACGGTAGTCGAGGTTACGGTAGGCCATAGTTGAAGCATTGTAGGCTGACGAACAGCAGTCAGTATCACGAACTGGCTTTCCTAAGTGATTACGGTAGAATACTGTAATCGATAAGTCTCTCAGGTCGTCTCGCTCATCCTCACCCTCGGCGGCGGATATCCAGTCGGCAAGGAGGTACGGTAGTATCGATTGACCGATTGGATTACGGTATGATGCTGTCCTATCGTCAAAGAGTTTCCTAGCAAACGACATATAAAAACCATATTTCAAATGTGTTTCAGAAACACTATAGGTTTATCATAGATGAACGGATTCAATTGTGACTGGGCAAGCGTTTGAAATAAAGAAATCGTTATAGTCTACAGTTGAAATTGCCTGCCCGAATTAGATACCAACGTGTACTACCGTAATCCATCAAGGAAAATCAATAATCACCCTCCTCCGCAGGGTCCCTTCGTGCACATGGGCTCGATCGTGGCCAATCTGCTCACGCAGGCGACCGAATCCTGCAGGTATAGTAGCGTACGGTAGATTGCTGTTGATGACTGACTTTTACGGTAGTGTGCCGGATTCGGTAGTATTTGGGGAACAGTAAGATACGGTAGACTGCGATCGATAACTGATTAAATACTGATTAGTCAGAGCTGGCGATCGCTTCTCTGGGATAGGAGGTGACTGCGTGTTTCATCGTCGTCTAGTGCGTCTTGCTGTCTTTTTTCTTCTTTTTCTCTCCAATCTTGCCATAACAGCGCAAAATTCTGCATTCAACGCTCCAAACTTTTCCTAACCAAAACGAATGAAAATTCATGTTTCTTCTCTGTCTCAGCATTTCATATATTAGCTGTCGCCTATCACTTGCACTTATCTGTTAACATCGGCCTTCGAACTTTCCTCAGTTAACCTTGATCTTTGATCTTTAATCTTTTATCTTTGATCTCTGATCTCTCTCCAGATACAACGCTTTCTTCTCGAACGAGGGCAGGAAGATGGAGATGCTCTCTTCTGGATGTGCAGTGGGAATTGCGTGCACGTTTTCGGCCCCTGCTGGAGGTATGATGATCTTTGATCTTTGATCTCTGACCTTCTAGCACTGTAGTACTGTAAATTTGGGATACTGAAGCATCGGTACGGCAGTATATGTGCCGGGGGTAGAGGTTACGACGGGGATGCTGTAAAATTTTAAGCTATTGATAGCATACTAGAGTGCAACTGAGCTAGAGTGTGTATATTGGGCGTAGGGGTAGGAAGAGGCTAAGATTCTCTCTTCTGGATGCGCAGTGGGAATCGCGTGCACTTTTTCGGCTCCTGCTGGAGGTATTTTTCATTGTATTGTAAGAACTATTTCGGATATTTCCGCTATAGAGAATAGGTCGATAAGATAGGGGTATGAGTTCTCATTCGGATGTGCAGTGGGAATACCGTGCACATTCTCGGCCCCGGCTGGAGGTGAGACCAAACTCATACTCTGATGATCATGGCGAATGGTGTAATAGGCATAGTGGTATAGGAAGGAAGATGGAGATGCTGTCCTCTGGTGATACCTTCACGCCCCCCTGCTGGAGGTAGATAACAAGGAATGTGTGCATTTATTTTTATCTAACAATACGTATATTTTTTGCATGATAATGCTGGGACCATCGAAATAGGCTGGCTTCGTGCGTCATTGAACATGCAGCGAAACATAACTGATTTGACATTTTTGTGGGCAATCATCAGACCAGTCAATTGTTTTGAATGGTCCCTGATCTTTGATCTTTAATCTCTGATCTTTGATCTCTCAGGCGTCCTCTACGGCATCGAGTCCACATCCAAGTACTTCGCAGTGAAGAACTACTGGAGGTGAGAATAGATGATCTTTGGTCTTTGATCTTTGGTCTTTGATCTTTGATCTTTGCCTTCTGACTCTCCCCATTCCACACGCTCTCACACTCGCTGGTGAAAAAGCGCGCGAAAAAGATGAAGCGCGCGATGAGACGTATTTCTGCTCACGATTTTCGCGAAAAAATTACCGGTTCGAATGCGTTTCACACATCACTCTTGAGTTGGTGAACGGGAACTTTTCAATCGTCGCCGTGCATTTGTGTCAAAAAGAATAACTATTCGATCACTGATTTCCGATCTTTGATCATTGATCTTTAACCTCCTCCCCTTCCAGATCCTTCTTCGCCACCACGTGCGCCGCCATCGTCTTCCGGTATCTATTGACGTTCGTCGTGTCACCCAAGATGGGTGAGTACGGTAGGATTACGGTAGCAGGGTACTGTAGGACTACTGTGAAGGTAGGTAGGTGTACTGTAGGATGTTGTGGGAACATTATACGAAGATGGGTCAGTTTGCGATGCTCCGGGATATACGGTAGGATTACTGTAGGCTGATGGAGTACGGTATTTCGGCCACAAAAGTGCCATCGTTTTATGTTGACGTTTGTGGTTTCACCCAATATGGGGTTGTGTAGTCAAGGGGTATGGTAGAACACGATATTGAGAAGGTGTATACGGTGCTGAGGTACGGTAGACTAATTCCTTTCAGCTGGCACCATCACCAGTTTTCGCTAGATTTTTTGGAAAACCTTTTACAGAACATTTTTGCGTTTGATTAGGCTATCTGACTAACACATGCTCTCTTTTTTGACAAGGGAATTATAAATATTCCTTTGCAGCCGGCACTATCACCGCCTACTATCAGACCAACTTCCCGAATGAGGTCTTCGTCGTGGAGGAGATTCCGCTATTCGTCGTGCTGGGGTGAGTAAGCTTATCCTTGATCTTTTTCGAATAGAGCGATAATGAATTGGGTGAACACATTGGCGTTCGATATGTTTCGCCGGCCGATCAAATTCAGATGGCATCCGAACATTCTTGATATGCTTCCGATTGATTGGGTTTAAAAAATAAATTTAATCCATCGCTATCTGCTATACTCGGGCGTCTTAGTATTAGAATGAAGGAAAATACAATAACAACAATAACAACAACAAAACAATAACAATAACAATAACAATCATTCCAGTGCCATCTGTGGTCTGCTCGGGGCGCTCTTCGTCTTCGTCAATCGACGCTTCGCCATGGCGAAAGAGCACGGCATCTACAAGAGGATGTTCGGCAAGCGGTGAGTGGTCTTTGATCTTTGGTCTTTAGTCTTTGACTGAGGATGAAACATACGTCAGCCTGGTTTTGGACTGTCATCTACAGCAGGGTTTCCTGGATTCGGTCGGCAATGTTTGATCTTTGATCTTTGATCTTTCAGCCCGATCCTCCTCACCGCCCTTACCACAGCACTGGTGGGAATCATCACTTACCCGTACGGAGCGGGGGAGTTTATCGCTGGGAAGGTGAGTGGTCTTAGAACTGAAATTATGAAAAGAAAAGAAAGTGTAGGATATGTTTCAACACGAAATGATATCTGTAGAGAGGTTACAGGGATAATGGTTGAGCCAAGTTGACAGGAAAAATGCAAAGTAACAGCCCAAATTTATTCCAGTTCACATTCCGCGAGACGCTCGTTGACTTCGTGTCGAATTGTACCATCTTCGAGGCGAGTTTTATAACATTTTCATTGATATTTATTGATAATCTGGACCTGATTGTTCTGAAAACCACAAAAAAAATAGTGAAAAAAGCTTGAAAATATTTAGAAAGCTGATGAAATTACAGGCGGACATCAACTATTCTTTTTTATCAGCTTTCTAGCTAGAGTGTTTAGTAGATAATAATTTATCACCAACAATCGTATTTTTCTAGGCGGACATCAACTCCTCCATCCTCTGCCCCGAAGAGACCATCAACCACTGGACGGGGCATGTGAGTAGTAGAAATTCTAGACATCTGCTGTCCTATGAATTTGTGAGAGGAATTTGTTAGTGACATTCGAGCTCAATGGAATTCACAATTCGTTTCACTGTCTATTATCATCTGTCGGTGAAACACAAGTGCACATGCTTGATTTCTCTGAATATCTCTAAACATAGGGACTCTGGGAATGGCTAAATGCATTTTCGAAATAAGTATTTCTTCTTATGATAGTGTTTCCAGAGCGGCCAGCTGCATCCGGGCATGACAATGTGCCTCTACATCGTCGTCTATGTGAGTTTTTTCTGTTCATTAAAGAAGGACTACACCCAATATTTTCGACCAGAAAGTGATGATGTAGTTCGATCGGATTCTAAAAGAAAATAAGTGTTGTATAGAGGGATGCTCCCTCTCCACTCTAGTCAATTACCCTAAAGCCGACGTGCACTCTGCAGTCCCCTCACCCCTCTTCCCTATTAGCATACGTGCGGATCAGCCGTCCCCTCTCGCCGTATCGATCGTCTCGCTCCCCTTCCCCAATCAATTAGCATGCGCCCTTTGCATATGAGAGTGTCTCTCTCATCCCTCGTTCCCGCTGACTCGTCCTTCCTTGCTTGTGCGGCCGTACTGGCTGGTTGCTGATAAAGCTCTCTCCTCTATGCTCTTGGAGTAAGGACAGACCACTACATAACATTGGCGTTCACTACTCACGGTCGAGTGTGTCTGTCCTCTGTTCTATCCAAACCTGCGAGCAGTGCCATCGGGTGGCCGCTCAAAGGTAGTTGTCGGCGGTTTCCGAGCAGTGCCAACGGTTGGCCGCTCGAGGTGAACAAAAGCAGTGCCATCGGGTGGCCGCTTTGGTTGTGGTAGCTTTGCTACGCGGTTACTGATCAAATTTTGGCCGGAGGTTCTCTTCGAAATTTGAATTGGGAGTATTCGTGTAACAAATCTTTCTGTCGCCGTTTCCGAGTTGCTGCGTGTTGTGACGTGTCAAGTCACTGATCGATACGAAGTACACGTGTCATAACGATGGCAGACAAGGCAGGAGATAGTAATGCCGCGGCAATGCAAATGATGGCAAAGATGTTCGAAGCACAGAGACAACAGAATGAACTATTGAAAGCACATATGGAGAGCCAGCAGGCACTGATGAAAACTGAGATTGAATCTCAGAAGGAAGCAATGAAGCAACAGAATGAGGCCATTCAGGCTCTGTTGAGTGAAAGACCAGATAGAGTGGATACGCGGTCGGAGATGTCTGATGGTACAAGACACAAGGGACCCAGTATCGATGCTCTAGAGAAGCAGATCAGAAATTTCTCGTATAACCCAGTGGATGGGGTGACTTTCGATATATGGATCGACCGTCACAGAGAGGTATTCGAGATTGATCTGAAGGATATGAATGATTGTGACAAGGGAAGGTTGTTGCTGCGTCATGTGGATGACAAGGTCTATAAGCAGTTGGTAGATCACATCAGGCCCAGGAAGCCATCCGATCTGAGTTTTGAGGAGATTATCACGACAATGCTGGACTTGTTCGGTGATAAGAAGTCAGAATTCGAGAAGAGATTGGATGTGTTCGGTCTCAAGATGTCGAAGCTAAGGTGCGACGACATCAAGGAGTTCTCTGGAATTGTGAATCGAGTTGTCGAGGAAGCCAATATCAGGGACATGCCACTGGAGCAGTTCAAGGCTGTGGTGATGTTGTCAGGTATGGATCTACCCAGACACACAGCAACGATGTTCCATGTGATGAACCAGATCAGAGCAGATGAGAAACCAACCCTTCAGTCCATTCTCAATGTGGTAGATGTGTACAAGGAGACGTATGGAGATGCGCAGTTGGTGGCCAATCAGAACAATTTG
>LS555566.1:240548-262308 GCA_900490775.1 Pristionchus maxplancki | reverse complement strand
ATTTTATTGGGTCCCGCCACGACTGCCCTGTGCGCAAACGTCGGGTTACTGTAAGTAAGCAAACCTTTGATTGTTTATAACTCGCTTTAAAATTAAGCTAGAACTTTCAAATTTTGGGATTCTTATTTTCTTTTAGAATCCGATCGAACTACATCATCACTTTCTGGTCGAAAATATTGGGTGTAGTCCTTCTTTAATGCGTAATTTGGATTTGTTCTTATTTTTGCAACATTCTTGTTTATTTTTCTAGTAAAATAGTTTGGAAAAATGAAAGGTCCAGTAAGGGCATGACCATGTGCCTCTACATCGTTGTTTATGTGAGTATTTTTCCTTTTCCGATGTCTGAGAAAACCACGAATATCGACATACATAAAACACTCCCAGAGAATGGGTTCGGGTGAATAATGAAATGATCAGCGGTCAGACCCTCACTGGGATAGGCTTCGCAGAACTTGCAAAATTGTAGTCCGCCCAAGCTTTTCAGTTTGTCCCAGGTTTTGTCTTCAAACTACAACTCTTTTTTCAGTCGATCGGAATTATCAGCAAATTAAAATTGCAATAATATTGATCATTCCAGTTCTTCCTCGTCGCTCACTGCGTGTGCATGTACCTCCCTACTGGAATCTTCGTTCCTTCTTTCGTGATGGGCGCTGCTGGGGGAAGGTTGATGGGAGAGGTTTGATGTTTCACATCAGTACGCTAGAACGTAAAAAAAAGTATTATGATGGGACACACAGCCCTTTAACTGAATCTGATTAGCCGAAAAAAAAATCGACACATAATTCTAAAATCGATCGTTGATCTGCAGATAGTCGCCCTCTACTTCCCGTACGGCATCCGAGGTGCTGGAGGTCCGATGATCTACCCGGGACTGTACGCTGTGGTTGGTGAGTAATAGACGAACCAGATCCGATTTAAGAATGCAACTTGCTGCAACCATCGATCATACAGTATCCGATCGATCAGTTTTTAAACTGATTTAAAAATTAGTCATACTAGTAAGACAGGTAACTCGCAATGATCTATGTTCTACCCGGGATTGTACACTGTGGTTGGTCAGTGATCTTCAACTAGAATGACAAAAATTAGTAAAAGCGGATTATTACACTCTCGTTGATTTGTGTTTCACAACCGATTCGTATCCCGGGAAGTGTGATTGAAGAATTTGAATTGTCAGGACGAGTGCAAAAAATATTTTTTTATGGCCCATTTGGTACCGCAATCACGGTATTCCAATCAATTAGTAACTACTGTAACCCCTGATTACCGTAATCTTCCCCTCAGGAGCCGCCGCCTACACGGGAGCTGTCACTCACTCTCTGTCCATTGCCGTGATCGTGTGCGAGACGACGGGACAGCTGTGCGCTCTACTGCCAGTGCTGGTGAGTACGGTAGGGGTACTGTAGGGGTACGGTAGGGGTAAAGCCGGGTTACAGTTGTTAATGTCACTGTTGGGATGCGGTAGCGGTACAGTAGGGTTACGGTAGTAGTGCGATATCGATTGCCGTGATCGTGTGCGAGACGACGGCTGTGCGCCCTACTGCCAGTGCTGGTACGGTACGGGTACTGTAGGGATACGGTAGATGCACGATCGGGATACGGTAGGTATACGGAATCGATAATCGTTACTGTAGCCCTAACGTAGTCGTGTGTATTGCTGTTCTGGTGAGCACGTTGGATTGCGGTATCTATTATGGATACTGCAGCCCTACTATAGTTAACTGTGACTGTTTGCGCTAGGAGAGAATGTGATAGACGTTACGATTATTCGTCGTAGGTTACGGTAGGGATACGGTAGGTCAAAGTATCGATATCTAACTGTTTCAGATCGCCCTCATGGTCGCCAACGCCGTCTCCTCCTTCCTCCAGCCGTCCATCTACGAGTCGATCATTCTGATGAAGAACTACCCTTACCTGACTGACCTACCGCCGAGTCGAATGAGGTTAGCTACAGCATATTTCGATAATATCGGGCTCTAAAATACCAAATCATGTGGTATTTGACGGATCTGCGAGTAGGCTGAGGTACGGTAGGGATGTGACGGTAGAATTAGGCAGGTCTAAGCGTTCTTCTTTATTTCCGGCAATAATTGTGAAGAAGAATTTTTTAAATGTGATTTATCATACGGATTTGGATGCAATATCAAAGAGCAAAGGCACTAGTTCTAATAGTATCGTTGAAACATACCTTGTGTAATTTCTCCCCAGTTTGCAGCTCAACAAAGCCCTATTAAAGGGGGGCAGGCACGAAGCGAGAGAGAGTCATCTTAGCCAGAGGGTATATTTGGCGCGCTCTCTCCATTTCGCACGCTCTCTCGCTCGTTGCCTGCACCGCAGGGTCATTTGGCACACAGCCAATTGATCATAACTCTTTTTGAACTCAAAGTGATAGTCTGGGAGTTTCGAAAGTATGATCGGGTAACGACGACCCATCAACCCACGTCGAGTGCTCAGTTAGCCAGATATTCGTGCCTATCCCCCTTTAACTGATTTATTAGTTATTTTCTATTCCATAACGTGTGCAAACTCCTCCTTCCAGTGTGCATCTGCTCAAGGTCTCCAAGGTGATGGTCACTGATCTTTTCTACGTGCACAAGCGGATGACCTACTCGGAGCTGAAGAAGATGCTCAAGGTACGGTAGATTACTGTAATAGGTTGGGTTACGGTAGTCAGTGTGGAATTCTAGATTACGGTAGGGAGTACGGTATCATAGAATACGGTAAGGGTACGGTAGTTCACAAGCGGATGACCTACTCGGAGCTGAAGAAGATGTTGAAGGTACGGTAGATTACTGTAATCGATTGGGTTACGGTAGTCAGTGTGGAATTCTAGATTACGGTAGGGAGTACGGTATCATAGAATACGGTAAGGGTACGGTAGTTCACAAGCGGATGACCTACTCGGAGCTGAAAAAGATGTTGAAGGTACGGTAATCGATTGGGTACGGTACTCTGAATTACGATAGAGAGTACTGTATCCTGGATTACGGTAGGGGGGGGTTATAAGCGGATGACCTACTCGGACCTGAAGAAGATGTTGAAGGTACGGTAGATTACGGTAATCGATTGGGCTGCGGTAGGGTACGGTAGTCAGGATTGCGGCGTCAGGGATTACTGTAGGGGTACGGTATTCTGTAGTTCACAAGCGGATGACCTACTCGGAGCTGAAGAAGATGTTGAAGGTACGGTAGATTACTGTAATCGATTGGGATACGGTAACCTAGATTACGGTAGTGGTTGCGGTATTCGGGATTACGGTAGGGAGTACGGTATCATAGAATACGGAAGAGTACGGTATCCTATAGTTCACAAGCGGATGACCTACTCGGAGCTGAAGAAGATGCTCAAGGTACGGTAGAAAACGGTAATCGATTGGGTTACGGTAGTCGATACGGTATCCTGGATTACGGTAGGGGTACGGTATCCTGTAGTTCACAAGAGGCTGACCTACTCGGAGCTGAATAAGATGCTCAAGGTACGGTAGATGATAGTAATCGATTGGGCTACGGTAGGGAGTACGGTATCCTAGATTACGGTAGGGTGACGGTATTCTAGATTACGGAAGGGGTTCGGTATCCAATAGTTCAAAAGAAGATGACCTACTCGGAGCTGAAGGAGATGCTCAAGGTAACCTATTGGGATACGGAAATTACGGAAGTGGTTACAGTATTCTGGCATACAGTAGCGAGTACCGTTATTGATACTTCACCTTCTCAGGCCTCACCGCACATCAAGGGCTACCCGGTCGTCACGGATAGAGGTACAGTTTGTTTTTGTTTTCGTTGTCAAAACAACAACAACAATAACATCAAAACAAAAACACCATTCCAGAATCGATGCACCTCATCGGGTCTGTCTCTCGCAAATCGCTCATCGTGCTACTAGCGGCAAAGCTGGGACCGGGTGAGGAGATTGGTCATTGATCTTTGAACTTTGATCTTTGATCTTCCAATTTAATGCACAGCTGAAATTAGTTCAGCATTTGCCAGAATTGGGTCAAAAATTGTTTCATTTGGCTTATGTTTCACGAATTGTAAATAACGCTAATTGAACTTTCGAATCAATTATTGCTCTTTGAGCAGTGTTAAAATATGAGATTCTAATTAATTTTTCCAATTGATAATTTGGCAAATTTATTTTAGAGATTAAAGATCAACTCCGCCACTCTTTCAGACCCCTCGCTCAACTACAAAACGAAGCGCACGCCGTCCGAGTTCTTCCAGTCGACGATTCACAGCATCAGGAGGTGAGGTGGTGTGGCTGTGTGGTGTTGTTGGGAAACGTCGTCTTGTGGAAACGTCGTCTTGTCCAAGTAGCCGTGGTGTAGTGGATAGTAAAAGTCGCGTATTTGACAATTCACAGCTGAAATTGAATCAATACAAAATGTATTGCGATATGTTTCATCTCTTGTTCTTCTAACGAGTTCAATCAAGTGATCAAGTTCAATGATGATAGCAGTTTGGCGAAGTGTGGAAAGGAAAAACTCAAAAAAAACTGCGAACGATGGTGTTTATTATTTTGATCTAGAAATGAAAGATCAAAAGTCAAAGACTAAAGATCAAAGATCACTCATTCCAGATCCACCCTGCCCAACGTGCTGGCCAGCGACATCTTCGTCGAACACGGATCGAGCGGGACTGATTCATTGCTGAACCGGGACAATGGTGAGGTGGTGTGGTGCAGTGATTGGGAAACGTCGCCCTGTCGAAAAAATGAAACGAGAGGCAGTGGTGCGGTGGGAAACGAAAGGTCATCTTGAAAAGTTGTATCTCTAGTTTCGTATCTACTATTGCGAAAATATCGAACTCAGACAATTTTAGAATTTCTTGAACGCAATATTTGTTCCCAAATGAGTACCTGATTTCAGGAATCGCTCGCGCCCGCCAAGGCAGCGGCGTTGATTACATCCATGCGGTGAGTATTTCAATTTTGAAACTTGATCTTTTATCTCTGATTTGTAATTTATAGTCTGATCTTTGATCTTTGATCTCTCCAGATTCCCGAATCCGCCCGACGTCGGCTGCTCGAGACGCCCATCTCCCTCGATTCGGCGGCCATCGACGCGGCGCCCTTCCAGCTGGTGAAGAGCACCACGCTGTACAAGGTGCGTTGTGTAGCCGATTAGTATTTGTCGCCCTGTCGAAATTTGACAGCGATTGAGAAATTAGTAATCGTCGCTCTGCAGGTGCACAACATGTTCTCGCTGCTCGCGCTCAACCACGCGTACGTCACGGAGCGCGGCCGGCTGGTGGGCGTGGTGTCGCTCAAGGAGGTGAGTGTGGTGTACTCGATTAGGAAACGTCGCATGTCGAAAATCGACAGAATTTTATTGTGGTGTAGTGATTGGGAAACGGCGCCCTAATTTCAGCTCCGCGAGACGTTCGCCAACATCTACGTGTGGGGAGCGCAGCCACCGAAGCGGAAGATCGCCCGGGTCATCAAGGTGATCTTTGATCTTTGATCTCTGAACTTTGATCTTTGAACTTTGATCTTTGAACTTTTCAAAAAGAGCAATTAATTACGATTTAATTGCAGAACAGCGATGAGGAGCGTGAGAAGTTGGAGGAGCAGTTGAGAAAGCTGAGAGAGGCCCATTCATGATCTTTGATCTTTGATCTCTGAAATCCACACCGTAGTTTGTAGTTTGATCTTTAATCTTTTCCATTTCGTATTTCCTAGTTTTCCTTCTGACCGGTTGTCAATCCAGAGCTCATTCCCCCTTTTCTAAATGTGTTCTCCTCTCGGTTTGAATTTTTTTCATGTTCTCAGCTAATAAGTAACCGGTAATTCAGTAGCATTTTGTTGTTGTTTTCATTTTAGTGACTTCAAATTTCCACATTTCTTATAATCTTTTTTTATGTTATTTCATGCAATAACCGCGCGCTTGGGCGCTGTTGTACGGATAAAGTGTGCTGTATTTGGGTGTTCTTTGATCTCTTCAACAAACTCTTTCATTCAATTTATTGCAGCACATTCCGATTTTTTAGCAGAGTAATGCAGCATCGTTACTAGTAGTCGGACTGGGGGTCACTATATCATCGTTGCTGGCTCCTTGTGAAATCTTCCGTCGTGAAATTCTGAGGATTTGATCCGATGACATGAATCGAAATCAGAAAGCGTACCACTGTTCCAGTTCTCTCTGAATATCGAATTCATTTAGTTCCGGGCGGCGATAAGCTTACATTTTTGACTTTAATCAACAAAATATGACGTCATCGAGCAGAGATGAGAGCCATGAGAATGTGTATATTTCTGCAAGCAAAAGTTACTAAATTGCGATAAAAATCAGGAAAAATTGAAAGAAAATAGCGGAGCAAACGCGAATGAATGAGCAGAAAGAATGGGTAATAATAGCCCCTTGCTTATCGAACAAAGAGGCTGATAAGGATGTTGGCCTGTCAGTCACCATTCAAAGGCTGCAAAGAAGGCTCTCCTCATTTTCCTCGCTCTCTAGTTTCTTTGACCGCTGAGAGAGCGTGTCGGATGAAGAGACAGAATCCATGTCTTGACAACCCTGTCAATCATGCACTAAGGTATTCCTTTGTTCTCACTGTCTCGTCAAAGTCAAGTCAAACCCACAATTTATTTATCCACACAAAGAGAAAAGAACAATATTATATAATTGAGGTGAGAGTTGTAGCTTTTCCTAGAGTATTTGGATCCTCGGCGGGCTTGAATAGACTGACTCCTCTAAACGGATTCAATCTCCTTGGTCCGGTATTATTCTCGTAACTGCGCTAAACAATGCACGCGTTTAACGTCTCCTCACAGACTTTGCTAGGGACTTCCAGTCGAGGCCAGAATCGATATCACATTGACTTGGGACATCGTGGTTCAACACCTTGTAGATTGCAGGTTCAGTTGGTAATCTGAAGCAAGACGCTCTTGAAATGCCTCAAACTATCTAAACGAGCCACGGAGTCTTGTTTCTCGGAATATCGAATAGTATGTCTTCGTGTAGATACGACAGAGTTGAGAATGTGTAGGATTCTGCAAGCAAGAGTTACTAAATTGCGATTAAAATGTCGAAAATATGCGGAGCAAACGCGAATGAATGAGGAGAAAGAATGGGTGATATTAGCCCTTTTCTTATCGAACAAAGGGATTGATAAGGAAGATGGCTTGTCAGTCACCATTCGACTGCTGCAAGGAAGACTCTCCTCATTTTCCCCGTTCTCTAGTTTCTCTGACCTCTGAGAGAGTGGGCCGGATGAAGAGACAGAATCCATGTCTTGACAATCCTGTCAATCATGCACTATGGCACTCCATTGTTCTCGCTGTTTCGGATTTCGGGAAGTGAAAGCCACAATTTCTTTATCCAAACAAAGAGAAAAATACAATATTTTTCGATATATTATTGAAGTGCGAGTTGTATATCTTCCGAGGGTACTACGATCCATCACATTGAACAGACTGACTCCTCTGAATGGTTACAATCTCCTTGGTCTGGTACTATAGGTCAAAATATCAGCCGCCGTCTCTTCATTTCTCGCACTCTTTCGCACGACCGAATGGCGAGAGATGAGAGGAAAGAAGAGGCGATGATAGGCAATCCATATTTCAAGTTCTATCGAGTACAATTCGTCGCATTCGCAGTGAGCGATGCACGCCCAATAAGAAGAGAATAGAGTGGTAGAATGAACTGGTCCGAGACGATGCCGTGATCGCTATCACATCACTAAAAGGATATTTGCTCTTTCCTCGATGTGGCCGATCTTACAGGGATCGACATTGATGCTTTTGCGAGATAATATTGATGAATGCCCATAGAATTATTCATCTGAAAGCACCATACTTTTATCTCAAACGATCTCAAAAGGTCGAGCATACTATTTAGCACCAAATTTATTCATGGTGTAGAGATGAGAGAAGGCGTAGACTTCTACGAAGGGGGAAATTATTAGATGACAGAGTACGGTTAATAGTCTCTTCACTGAGAGATTGTGAATTCAGACGGGGAAAATACTTAGGCAGTAAATATCGGAGAAAAGCGACAAAAAGGTGAATCGAGCAAAGGAAAAAGATTGGAAGATACTTTCTTATCAACAGTGGGTGCGCTAGCCTTTTCACTATCGCTTGAAATATGAGTCTCTTCATTCTCCATGCTCTCTCATCAATTGATCGGGCGAGAGAGTGTGCAAAGTGAAGAGGCGCCGGCTCAAATTTCGATCTCTACACTTCACTCACAAGACATGAGTCATGCCTTCCAATCATTCTTTTCTCTTTTTTTTGTTTCAAAACTGCATTGATTCCTCTTTCAATTGACGGAAAATGTCGATATTTAGCCGATGTAATGCTCTGTGCTTCACATACACTTAATCATAATATTTTATCAATGAAACGAGAGGTATTTCTTTTTCTCTCTATCGAGACTTTGAAATCTGATGAGATCAACTCGAATTGAGATCAACTCGAATGCATTACGAATAAATACAACGAGTCTGTCTACTGTTGCATTCCACCTTCGTTGATTGCATTCTTCACCATCTCAATGAATTCAATCAGATGCAGACGAATCGATCTATTTACCTGCGAGATGCATTGAAGCTTGAGAATAATATAAATTTCAGCTCCTCATCGTGTATGGATGAGAATAATGAGAGGGTGTAGAACTCTGTAATTATCGAGAGTTGAAAATAAATGAGATTTCGGTGCAATGGGCGACTAACGCGGGGCACTCAGCAAAGGACTACAGATGGAATGCAAGAGAGAAGGGTGATATCAGATGATAACAACCTCTGCGTGTCTCATATTCCTCCATTATCTCTCGACAGTAAGAAAAGCAAGATAGCGTACGGAAAGAGGAGTGTGAAATCTGATTCTCTCCATCCGACCTTCTCTCCAGCCGGGCCAGTGAGTGTTCTCGACTCTCTCCTAGGAACTAGGAGAAAATGACGTTGAATTCAACAAGAGATTGTGCCCTATCTGATGCACAGCCGTTTCCTATTGGGTTTCGTTCTTTTCGAATAAAAAATCGAACATCCACGATATCATCGTGTAGATGAAAATATTGAGAGGGTGTAGGACTCTGCAAATAGCGAGAATTTAAAAGAAAGAATACAACTAAAATATCAGAAATTGTCGCCAAGTGACTATAGCACAGTACTAAGCAAGGGACTACGGATGGAATGAAGGAGGGATGGCATGATAAGTTGATAACAGCCTCTTCTCGTCTCTCCGTTTAACGTTATCTCTCGTCAGGCAGAGAAGCAATCGAGTGTGAGATGGAGAGCGCCTCGCCACCTCATCAAGACTAGGAAAGTGATGATGAATACTAGGGTTGACGGTTCGAACAATCGAAACGCCATTCGAAACGGAGCAGAGGGACTCTCGTTGCGCAATCTACGTGACTTTCGTTCCGAAATCGTTCCGAAACGAGTCTCATTGCGCAACGAATGCAAATTGACCTTTGTATCCCGAAACCCCGCGCAAACACGGCTGAAACATATTCAAAATTAGGACAAATCAGGATAATTGTGCGGTGCACCGATCCTCACGCGAACTGATCCGAACAATGGAATTGATGCGAAATCGTTCCGAAACGATGAAAGGCGGGTCTCATTGCGCAATCTATGCAAATAGGCGCGCCGATTCGAAGCTTTCGGAATTCGTGTTCGTTCGGTTAACCCTTGCGCATTTTCTTCGTACAGAAGTCGAAGCAACGTTCTGCTATGAAGGGGGCTGCAGCACAAGACAAAAAAACAGAATGAAATAGTTGAAAATAACTGAATTATTAAACTTTCGACTGTAATTGAATTACAAAATAACCCCATTTGGAATTTACCATACCTTGTTCTCTCTCTTCTCTCCTCTCTACCTCATTCCTCCTCCCATTCCCTTCTCTCGCCCTCCTCGCGAGTGGTCTCTCCCTCCCACTCTCCGATGCCTCCTCTCCTCCTCTTCCTGGCGGCATTGCTACCGGTGGGTCGTTGTTGCTGTTGTTGTTCTGTTATTATTATTGTTGTTGTTATTGTTGTTATTGTTGTTGTTGTTGTTTTTCCATCATTCGTTAATCTCGTCCTTCCAGCTCCTCCAAGCCGCCGAGGAAGCCTACGCCCTCGACCGTGCGGGCGTCGTCGCGGCCGACGGAGAGAGTGCGGTTGTTTTTGGTGTTGTTGTTTTTGTTGCTGTTGTTGTTGTTGTTTTTGATCTACTGCTACGTTACAATTCGTGATTGACCGCGCTGCTCGCGAGAAATAGGCGAAAATGAATAGGAATGAAATTGAAATGAGTTGGTCAGGGGCAATTAATAATCAATAATTCTTTTAATTAAATAAATAATTAAATAATAATATGCAGACGGCCCGAAGATCTACGGCATCGACCTCAGGGACTGCACGGATGCTGTTAGTTTTTTTATTTGTTTGTATTTTTTTATGTTTTACATTATTTGTATTTTTTGTCTACATTCGCGCTCGCATTCCTTAACTCGATCTTTTACTAAGAAAATACAGTATCCGAAAGCTACCGTACTCCAATTAAAAAAATAAAACACAATTTTAGATGTGCTGGACGGGCTCGAACTGCGGGTTCGGCCACGACGCCGGTGAATTATTGATTTTTATATTATTATTATTAATTAATAATTAATGATTTATATTCTAAATTATACTATACAGGCCAGCTCAAAGCTCTGGAGCGGGCAGACCATACCATTTGCCGCAATGCGATCTACGTGAAGTGAGTTGTTAATAACAATAGTTATGACATCAAAATAACAACAACAATAACAACAATAACAGTATTAATTCCAGGCGTAAGACCTCCTACTCCATCGAGCTCGAGGTGATGTGGGAAGCTGCGGATGCGTGAGTTTGTTTGTTTTTGTTTTTCACTTTTTTGTTATGCTAAAAACAATAATATTATGAAAAAAATAAACATTCTAATTTAGAGCCATCTCGCTGCGGCCCCAGAAAGCAACTGGAGAGGTGAATGTAATTACAATAATAATAACAATAACAATAACAACAACAGATCGAAACGACTGACATCTTTGTTTGCTCGTCGGACAAGAATACGAACTTGGGAGTTGCAACAACGACTACTAAGGACTGTGAGTCGAATCTTGCTTTCTGTCGTGGTAGAATCTTTTCTTTTCACTCGCTCTTTCGCCCGGTCGAATGCTCAGAGGGGGTGAAATGATGAGACGGCGACCAATATGTATTGTCCTAGTGGATATGAGGCCGTTCGCGAAAGAATCGAGCAAGGGTTGGCACAGCTCAAAAAATGTCAATTCTCTCAAAATCTGCTATTTGGGGTTCTCAAGGGTGCTGATGACGGTAAGCATACTCATTTTTCATATTGAGCCTCCGTTGGCTCCAGATGGCGTCACGTCGAAAACTGTTTTTGTGGAATTTCTCCGTCCCCGATAATGCTAAAATTAAGTGAAAATGTTTCCCGGGGTAGAATTTTATGCTGATGTTCATATATGTTCGGCATTGCAGTCCACATCTACCACCGCTCTTCGCCTACCAACATCGGTGCTACTAAAGAACGGCCGGTAACTTATTGCAAGTGAGGAATCACCTAGTCCTTAGCTTATGTATAGCCGAGTAGTAATTTGCTGATTTCGTGCTTTCCTTGTGAGAAATGCAGCAAAAAGGAGATACTAATAGAATTTTCTCGGCGCTATTAAAAGAGCAAGGAAATTTCGGTTTCGAAATAAAAAAATTTCAGATTCGACTTGCAGACCAGAGACAAGATCGGCGATTTTATGAAGGTGAGAAACTTAAAAAAATTATTTATTATCATAATTTTTTTCTCAGAGACATAACTTGTCCAATCTCTGTGCGTACGTGAAGGTGGGCGCGAAGCCAGCGATGCACAAGTGTCTTTCGGTGAGTTTTTTTGTTTTTGTTGTTTTTATTGTTGCTGTTATTGTTGTTTTGTGTTTTGTCGCACTTCATCATTTTCAAATTTCAGATGAGACACAGGCCCAGCTTCTACAACACGTTCAGTTAGTTTGTTGTTGTTATTGTTGTTACTGTTGTTATTGTTGTTACTGTTGTTATTGTTGTTATTGTTGTTTTGCAGACCGCAACAAGGAATTCCTCGACCAGAAGGGCAAGGTTTACTTCGTCTTCTTCGTTGGCTACCTGCTCATTCTCGGCATTATCGCCTATGTGTGTTTGTTGTTGTTGCCTTGGTGTTATTGTTATTGTTTTGCCTTGTTTTGCATTGCATTACTTTGCATACATTGATGGATGCTTATGAAACAAAAAATAAACAAAAAAAATAAATTTAAAAAAACATTTTTCCAGCCGATGTACCATGCGTGGGAGGACTCGCTCGTGGACTACCGCCGCATGCGCGCCTTCTTCAAGTTTCGGTTGGAATCGTTTTTTTATTATTATTGTTTTTTAAAAATATTTTTAATAATTTAATAATTATTAATTGCAGACACACGCTGATCGAGCTGCCCGACGAGGACATCAGGCAGCACTACGCGAAAAAACCGAGGGTAATCTTGAAAAAAGATAAGAGTTAAAATTTCAGAGGTCTGAAACCGAGCTCATAACCATTGTCTTGTGTAGATCTCTAAAAAGTAGATGGCTCAAGAGCTAAAGTCTTATTCTCTTGCTTTTAAACGGCGTAGTAAAGTTCCCGCGTCTTACACCATTTCTTAAAATTCAGAGAAGCGAGAGAGTGTGCGAAATGGAAGGAGCCAGAGACCTGGACTAAAATAATTTGTTACAGGGCCCGGGATCGATGGAGCACCTGCTGTGAGGAATTCGCCATCCCTCGACCCTAAACCTTTTCTAAAACCTCAACAACATCAAGCGATGCCTAAACCTCGAGGGATTCAAAGATAAATTCTTGTGAATTGATTGCAATTTATTTCCAACAAAACATAAAAACACTCTGGAATAGGAATGCAAGGACAATGAGGCTGGTGACGTGCTTAAATGGGTAGTCAGTGGATGCAGAGCACGATAATGTTGGGATTCAATCAATGCAGATGACGTCATCTTCGTCCTCCTTCTTTACAGCAAACGCAGCGAACAGGGGCTCAGCGGCGAACAGGGGTTCAACGAGTCTCGTTGTTTCATTCTGAAAGGGTTAGCAGTCACTGAGGATTAGCCAGAACAATGCGGTGATAATTGAGACATTAATGAAAAAGAAAAAGAGAAAAAAAAAACAAAAAAAACTGACTAATTCATTGCTCTTCGGCGGTCGGTTCTCTTTGTCTTCGTCATCATCAAAGAAATCCATCTCCCTTTTCTTCTCTTTAATCTTTCTCAGTCTATCCTTTTCTTGTTCTTCTGCAATCTTCCTCTTCTCTTCTTCCTGCAGACTTCTCCACCTTTCTGCGATAAATCGCTTCTTATTTTCCATTCTCTTCTGCATTTCCATCCGTTTCTTCTCTTCCGAGTCTATTTTCTTCCTTTTCACTTCTTCCTCCTTCTTTTTCTTTTCTTCTTCTATTCTACTCTTATCTTCCTCCATGACTTTCTCTTCTTCATCTCTTCTTTTTCTCTCTTCTTCTTCCATTCTCTTATTCTCTTCTTCTCGCAGATTTTTCAACCTCTCTTCTATAAATCGCTTCATATTTTCCATCCTCTTTTGTTCTTCCTCTTCCATCTTTCTCTTCTCATCCTCTTTCTTTTGTTCTTCAAGCTTTATCCTCTCTTCTTCATCTCTTCTCTTATTCTCTTCTTCATCCCTTCTTTTCTTCTCTTCTTCTTCCATTTTCTTCTCTTCTTCCATTCTCTTCTCTTCTTCCATTTTCTTCATCTCTTCTACTTCTTCTTCTTCTCTTCTCTTCATCTCTTCTTCATCCCTTCTTCTCTTCTCTTCTTCTATCATTTTCATCTCTTCTTCTTCTTCCCTTTTCCTTTTCTCTTCTTCTTCTCGTCTTCTTTTCTCTACTTCCTTTCTTATCACTTTCTCTTCTTCTTCTTCTCTTCTAAGTTTCTCTTCTTCGTCTCTTTTCTTCTTCTCTTCTTCCTTACTTTTGATCTCATCTTCATCATTCATCGCATTCTTCCTCTCCCTCTCCTTTATCATTTCCTTTATCCTTTCCAGCTCCTCCTCTTTCTTCCTAGCTTCATTCTTGAGTTCCTCCATCTCTCTTCTCTCCTCTTCTTCCCGTTCCTTCTTCTTTCTCTCCATCTCCTCTTCTTCCTTTCTCTTCCTCTCCTTCTCTTCCTCCTCCCTCTTCTTCCTTTCCTTTTCTTCCTCCTCCTTCCTCTTCCTCTCCTTCTCCCTCGATGTCTCTATCAACATCTTCACTCTCTCGATTTCCTCGTCCCGTTTATTGTTTTCCATGGACAGATTTGCATCGAATGCCGTGTACTCCGCGATCCTGGATCGCCACATCTGAAGAATTGTCTTCAGTGATGCGCGATTTCTTGATGTAAATGCAATCAGCAATGTATCTTACCACAACATTTGCTTGGATCTTTCTCACATTCTTCTTTGCTTCTGAATCCTCATACTCAGCCAGTATCCTGAATCGAGTTGCCGTTCTAAACCGCTGAGCTGCCTCTTCTTGCTTGAGTTGGGCTTCTGAAACGAAGTTCGTAAAAGTATGTCATTATCGTGTGCCGGAAGAGTACAACGCCAGAAGAGATCAGCATGTGATATAACACCCTGTCCGTGATTCTGATAAAGATTCTGATTATAATTCTGATTATCGTATGCGTACTAACCATGGAAGAGCTTGAGCGAGAGGCTAGTCGGTGTTTCTTTTGTCTTCTTTGCTTCTTCTTCCTCATCCTTATTCATCTCCTCATCCTCATCAGTCTTGTTCTCTTCCATCATCTTTTCAGTTATCTGTAATGATTTAATTGATTGATTGATAATGAGTTATCTGAATAAAAAACGCACGCTCAGATGCTCATTGCTCAACTTCAGCACATGCATAGCCAATTGCACGTCGGTCTGCCTGATTGCTAAGAGCGCAGCCACATTATCGGCGTCCTTCACAGCGAGGCGATGCTTGGCGAGGGCTTCTGAAATGCATGGAGTGATTTATATTCTGCGCCTTTTAAGAGCTTACTTATTGCTGCTAAAATAGTCGAAATACTCACCCTCATACTGCTCAATGGCATAGGACGTCAGCGTTTGATCTGAAATTGATTCATTTTATTGAATTTTTAGCTCCAAACACGGTTCAAGTACTGTGCGCATCTCCCAATCTTTCCCGACTATCATCTACCGTCGTGGAGAGCCTTTGTGAGGCGGGCAATGGTCTTCGGCTATTATTTGATGTGCTCGATGACTTAGAGAAGCCAGAGCTCACCATGGTGCCGGGGGCATTCTTTGATTAGTGTCCCACTTACCCTTATCCGTTTCATCTCCGTTCTTGTCCTCTTTTATCTCCTTCTCCATTGTTTCCTCGAGAATTTGACCTTCTGTAATGAACCAATTAGAGTCAATATTTTTCTCATTCCTTATTTTTCTTAGGATAAATAATTGTGCGCATCTCCCAATCTTTCCCGACTATCCTCAACCGTCGCGGAGAGCCTTTGTGAGGCGGGCAATTGTCTTCGGCTTAATTATGATGTGCTCGATAACTTATGGGCTAAGCCAGAGCACGCCGAGAAGCCGGATTACATGTGTACGAATAGAAAACAAAGATAATAAATATTCCCCACTAACCATCGTCCAGTCTGCGCTTCTTCGCTCCTTCATCTTCCTCCTCCTCTAGAAGTGAGCGAGTCCTTTTCCTGCTGGAATTATTTACAAATTAGTATAGAAATCACCTAAATGCTCTCGTTGTATGAGTAATTGCTTACCTCTGTGAAGAGTGAGGATATTTTTCATCGACGTTCGTAATCTTCTCCTTGCCATCCGGTATCTTCATTCCTATTACCTCCACGACCGAGATCTCCGAATGATCAAGCAGGTCCGTACGGGCCATTGAACTGAAATAATTCGAATCAAATAATTTATTTCCAGTAAATGGGAAGTTAGGCCAGGGATGCTACTGCTTGTTTTGCTCATTCGCGACTAAACGGGGTCAGGAAAGGTGGTCTTCTGAAACCATGCTAATAACGATAAGAGTTAACGCGATGACATGATTCAAACACACGTATGAATAAATGAGCGATAGACTCAGGAAAGGGGAAGATCAGTCCGATCCGGTACGGGCGCCTCCGACTTGTGGGCAGAGAGGTGACGGAGTACCCCGTGGCAAACCTTTTTTACTCACGAATATCAATCGATTTCATCGAAATGAGATAAACTGCAAGATTGAATAGAGAACTATAGACAACTAAAGAGAAGACCAGTCCGGGCGCCTCCGACCATAGTGGACAGATAAGTGACGAAATACCCCGTGGCAGGCCTGAGCTGGTTATGAAAGGATACTCATCTCTAGCGTTGAAGGGCAGTAAAAGAAAAGGGTGACCAGAGGGTGCATCATGTACCGTACATGTCATCTCTTGATCTTACAGGCAGGTATGATACCCATGAAATCATGTCCAAAAACTTTATTAAATGTTATGCGCAAAAATTGAATGAGTAAGAAGAAACACAAGTTGTGTAACATTGATAATTTCAGTCCTCAACACAGCATTCTGAGCCCCTTTGTTCTCTCCAGATAAGGGTGAACAAGGGGATTAATTTTTGAATTTTCCCGCGTTACCATAATCAAACTGCAAATCACCTCCGCAATTTGAGATATCTCTGAAACATATCGCGAATACGGCAACGCGGGAAAATTCAAAAAATTAATCCCCTTGTTCAGATTGAAAATTGGGATATGTTTCAGGACCGTTTCAAGATTCGAATTTGCAGTTCGATATGTAAAGTGATCCCCCCCGTTTCTGTACGAGCAGAATGCTGTGTCAAGGGCTGAGGCTGACAAGAGCGTTCGTCAAACAGTCCATGTCGCTCTAAAATCGATTTAATGATCCATTAATAATTATATTAATAAGTAATTTACCGGCTTGAGATTTCGTTTTGCCATGATTCGCAGCTGAACGTCATTGAAAGTGCGATATTCGAAGTTTCTGAAAATCCACATTTTGATGATAAAAAATAATGCTAAACACTGATTTATTCCGATACTTACTCATCATTTTCACTGGAACCTTTCACTGGAACCCCTCCAAAATGCGTGATAATTTCTACATTTTTCGATATTTTTCCCGAGTTTTCTTGGATAGTTGCAGACGATTGCCACTTAAATTATTTATTTTAAACATTGTTTAACAAAATAATCAACTCGCCTTGATTCCGTCTTCAAGTTGCTTCAGCAGTCCAGATTTATTGATTTTCTCACAATCATCCATCAGCAAGAAATGAGTGCTTTGAATTCTCATCCTTCCTCGATTTTCTATGATAAATCTCAACTTTGTCTGAAAACTCGATCTCATTTCAGAAAAAAATTAGTTTCAAATACCTCCGGCATATCAAAAATCTCTCTCTGAACTAATGCGCTCACTTTAGCGCAATACACAGGCACGCTCGCTTTATTGATTATGATAAGCCGCTCGGTGATGTCAATTACTCCCCGGTTAATGACCGTTACTCGTGTTTCAGAAGTCTGATAAGGGTAATTCACGTTACTCAACTCGAAGAAGCATTTAAAAAAAATACCCTGTTGAAATAAAGATTAATTAAATGCTCATCCAGACCCGCTAGATCAGAAGGAGCGAAAATCGCTGTTTTGTGGTCAAAAACAGTGTCTCCTCTGAGAAATATTTTGCGCTCATTCTGAAAATGTTGGTATTGTGGCACGCCGTATGAAATTCTGAAATTATAAAATTACATACCGTATCGGACTGATTTAATGGGTTCAAAGCACGTTTGACCAATCTATTCATCCCGAGCGTTGAGAACTGCTAAATAAACCGTTCTCCAATATTTTCTCTCTGTATCGAAGGCACGCGTAACAGAGAAGCGAGATTACAAAAAAGCTTGCACCAGCCGCTTGTCAAAGTCAAATTCTGCAGTGAAAGCTTTATTAAATCATGATTTTCGTGTTACAGTAATAAGCGTCTGTAATGTTACAACAGATTGAAAATTCAAAGAATTGGCTAGATTTATTAAAAGTGTTCGTACAGACGGTGAGGGAAGCTTATTGCACTAAAAAAGGGCAACTGCACATACATAACGCCATAATAATCACAGAGTCACACTTGAATCACACGGATACTCTACTGCTTTGATCACTTTCTCGAAATCACTGTAGTCTTATTCTGCGGACGCGATACCGAGCTTCCCTGATTGGTCGATTTCGTAGACGAGCAGACCAGGCAGAGGCGCTTTCTCTGAAATTCAATGACCTGTTGAGTTTCAGACAGTCTCTAATATGAATAAAGCTCTGCACAGTCAATAATGATGTGAGGAATGTTTTAAAAGATCAAATAATAAATAAATAAATAAAACTCACGTCGTTGAGCATGAAGACGATTGCGTTGGCGGACGCGTTGATTAGGGAGATGACGGCGGGGAGTCTGCATGAGGATTGCATCTTCTTTTTTCATATTTTTTTTTATATTTTTATCAGTCCCTGAACGCCTAGCTCCCCTCACACATACACTGAGAAATTATTGATTATTCTGGATAGAGAATCGAGTACCCATTGAGCCCCTATTCATTTTGTTCTACTATGGAATGAATGAAACACATCACGATCTGATTCAAGTGGTTAAAATGGAAAAAAATTCAGGAACACTTGAATTTCTCACCCGAACGCCCAATTGCTGCTGCTCACTGCTGATACCGGCAGCAGGGTGAACAGTACCCACGACAGGGTGTAGATCACGGCCAAGACCGCGAATTGAGTGGCGAATCTTAATTAATTAATTATTAACCTAATTAATTAGGCTAATTAATAACCTCAACTCCTGCGTCCTTCTCTTGCTCAGTTCTCCCGATTGCAACTTCGCCCGCCGAGAAATGGACCGGGTGGAAAGCAGGATCTAAGATTTAAAAAGTAATTCCGATTTCGCATGGTGAGGCTCTTGTACCGAGGCACTTTTTAAGTATTGTTTTTTCATAACTGTAAAATCAAGACCTAATTATCCCCCTTCTCATCGGATGTTGTCGTATATGTCCACCACTGCGCGCTCAAAATATGTTTACATGCACCCTGGTAGCTGCAAGTCACTAGTGCACTCACGAATTCGGGGATACTATGCCTACTACGCACTAGCAGTACCAAAATCAAGAGTTCGACTTCGTTTGATTATGCTACCATGGGAATGGAAAAAAAGTGTTTACATGCACCCTGGAAGCTTCATGGCGTCATTTATGTACTCCAGGCACGAATTCATCCCATATCTCTACTAAGAAGGAGTATCGAAATCAAGAGTTCGCCTTTGCCCATCATACTACGAAAAAGGCACAGTCAGTTATCCGTAATTCGTATTTCCAGGAAATGCACTGCGCACGTTCACATTATCATCAGTACACATGATTTGATGGGCTAACATTCGAGCCATCACGTCCCAAACAGAAGGAATAAAACTCACGATGCAGTAAATCACAAACGGAATGGCCGAGCAAGCAATCTTGATTGGCATTCGGATCCAGTAGAGGGAATAGTTGAACACGCCAGGAATTGTCACAGTTCGGAAGTTGAAGATGGCGTACTCGAGGACTTGTCTGCAGCAGTCAATTAAGTAATGAAATCATCATTAAAAGAGATAGAGCGCAAGATTGTTTGCTGTTCTGTATCAATTAGCTACATGTGTGCAAAAAAGCACAAAATGACAGAGAAAGTGAGAAAGTCTGCAGACAAAAGATAGTCGGGATAACTCACAGACAGCATGGGAAGGCATAGTTTGCCGTGACAGTAATCAGCACAGCTAGGAGGTGCTGTCCAATGGAGATGAGCACGGTGCGATTGTAGGTGAAGAAGTGCATACGGAGGAAGACGGTAACGACGAGTCTGGAAAGTATTTTCGAAATTCACAATTCGAAATTAAGTGTATCTCAAATTTTAATGGATAAGATGCACTGAGAGTGCAGTAGCACCCCTCAATGCGGCGCAACTATTCATAGCCAGAGACATCTGCGTGAACTTTCCATTCAACATCGTCAGTAGACTCAATCAATAGATGTAGACTAGAGAGTGCGATGGACTGTAAAGTGCACTAGCACCCTATCTCATCCACACCACTGAGTTCAAAGCTGCCATTGCAATCTCCTAGAGTATCTCGATCCAAATTCGGCCACTTAGTTCAACCGTAAAGTGTTCTGATTGTGATCGAGAGGTGGAACAATTCTCACCGATTCACGGCCAGCAATATCTGCGAGAGAGAATTGTTGAAGAAGCAGTAGCTCTGGCCCGAGTCGAGTATGTAGGACACGAACCGGCCAAGGGGATAGTTCTCCTGAGGTTGTAATATCGTGAAAGAAGAAAAATAGGATCTGTTTTAGTAGCTTGCTTCCATAATCTTAGGACTAGGAAGTCGCTAAAAGACTAGTAAAGCAGAGCCAAGAATATAGCCAATTTGTACCTGTACAAGCACCGCCGGAGCCACATAGCCCATGTGGATCAACTGGAACAGAATGTCAGTGATCAGCGGTTGCAGGTAGAGAATGTACATGGCGGACTGGAATTATTAATTATTTTTTTGAATAATTAACATTAATTAGTAATAATAATCAACTAACGTAAGTTTTCCTGAGCAGTCCATGGAAGATTATTGCACGTAGGGTAAGGATGTTGAGGATGAGCTGATGAAGATAAGTTGATTCGATATCGGAAGAAGAACGACTTACGCCAACAGCAGACAGGACTATGTAGACGACAGCGACTGTGGTGGGGATTTCCATTGTTCGAGCTGCTCTGAATTAGACCAAGTTGTGTGTGCTCTATAAACTAGACGCACAAATGAGGGTGTGATCTGCTAAAGAATAGAGGGGGACAAATTGTAGTGGAAGTCGACCACGAGTGACTACAAAACCTAGATTGACCTCTGTTTTTAACGGGAGAACCACCTCTTTGTGATATAAACCACGCCTTTATCAGATAGAGGCAAGAGATCTCCGGAACGAAAAAGGAAGAAGGGAGAGAATTGTAGTGGGTCTAAGTCTATTCGCACGTGTCTACAAAAACACGAGTGGGTCTAGTTCTTAAGTCTATTACTCAGCTCTTTAATCTCACACCCGGAGAACAACGATACACATGGTTGTTCATTAAGAACCCGTAGAGATGAGGTAGATTGTATCTCCGAAATGGAGAAAAGGGGATGGATTGTGGGAGAATTAGGAAATAGAGCATTGCAATCGAGTCTATTCATCTGAGTCAGCTCCTACCACGAGTGATGTCAATGGATGTCCTGGAGAAATGGGCGGGGGGCGTACCTACAGCCCTTGAGGGGACCGTGTGACTTTCGAAATGAGGAAACATGGACTGTGAGGAAAGTCTCTTCGTCTACGAAGATCACGAGTGTTGTCTATGGAGGGATGGGAAATAAAGAGGGGATGGGAGGATCAAGAGAACGGTACCCTACTAGACTCGCGTGCTTTTCGAAATGAGAAAGACGAGAACTGTTGAGTGTAGAGGAAGTCTAATCTTACCAGTCTATGAAGACCACGAGTGATGTCTATGGGTGGACGGGGAGGAAGGAGGGGCGTGATGAAGGGAACTGTATCCTATTATTCAAAAAGAACCCAGTATTATTTTCGAAATGAGAAAAGAGAGTCTGCGGAGGAAGTCTACCATCCCCGTTCACGAAGACCACGACTGATGTCTATGGATGGACGAGAGAGAAGGAGGGGGGAGATGAAGGGAACTGTATCCTTTTATTCAAAAAGAACCCAGTATTATTTTCGAAATGAGAAAAGAGAGTCTGCG
>LS555566.1:197107-230113 GCA_900490775.1 Pristionchus maxplancki | reverse complement strand
AATGAGCTATTACTCGATACCCAAATATGAAGTTTGAAAATCTCGATTTCAAAGATCAAAGATCAATATTTTGGGTCCAAACTGTATTCAAAAGTTGTACTCCCCCAAGGGGTCATGCCCCCCAAGTATGAGCTCTGGGCGACGTTTTTGAAATTTTTGTACACTTCTTCCTGCGTTCTTACAGATAACGCGTTTTAAAAAGTAACCATCGCAAAGCTATTATAAAATGATCACAAAATAGCGCTAAGTGACTCGAATCCGGCATTTACCCAGTGTCCAGCAGCTTGACCTCATCATCTGCAACCTGCACCACGACCTCCACTCTCTTCGTAATTGTTCCCTCGTTCTCCTCGATGGTAACAGGAGAATCCCACTGAATATTTCTCATTAGAAGGCTGATGTTATCGCTTCAAGGTCGTAATTATCTTCACAATACATCTTCACTTCGCCTATTCATCCTTTGGCAATACCAGCCAATGGGTTTACATAGCACTAGGTAATTTGACTAGGTAAAATGAGGGTGGGAAGGACGCCTATCCACTTCGTTTCTCGAAATTTGCATGTTGAAGTGGTTTTTTGACCTACCACTTCAAACGGCTGGTTCTCGCTTGGTTTTTGGCCTACCGAGTTCTAACATTCATAGATCGATCGGAATTGACCTTATCTACAAATAACTCAACTGAGGATAAGGTCGGCAATTTGATCTTCCATGTGATTTTGCATGAAAACTGAGACTCTCTAAACAGGTTTTTGACCTACAAAAATATTGTTTTCTCGAAACTTTCCTCTAAGGATAAGCGTTTTATTTCAGAATCGGATTCCCCATCCTCGAATTGAGGTAACCTAATATTTCATTTGCCCCAACTCTGTCCCCCCAATAGTGCTACTGTACAGGGGAATTCTGACTTATCTGGACAATAATTTTCACACCACGTTTCTTGCGCATGCAAATTTGCAAACTTACCCTATCAGAATCGTTGCTCTCGACGAGCCCAACAAAATAGTCTTAGTGTGTCAAATTTAACCGCTTTCGAGATATACCCTTGAAAATATTTATAAGGGACAGACAGGGATTTCAACAGCTAAAATACTTCATGCAGTATATCTCGAAAGCGGTTAAATTTGACGCTTCGGACCACTAAGACTCTTTTGTTGGGCTCGTAGAGAGCAACGATTCTGATAGGGTAAGATTGCAAATTTGCATGCGCTTGAGCCGAGTTGTGAAAATTATTGTCCAGATAAGTCAGAATTCCCCTGTACAGTAGCACTATTGGGGGGACAGAGTTGGGGCAAATGAAATATTAGGTTACCTCAATTCGAGGATGGGGAATCCGATTCTGAAATAAAACGCTTATCCATTAGAGGAAAGTTTCGAGAAAGAGATGGTCATGGGTCCCCATATTGTCATGGGTCCCTCATATTGACCATGGGTCCCCCCCAAATCCGAACAGAGCCCAATATTTTTGTAGGTCAAAACCTGTTTTCATGCAAAATCACATGGAAGATCAAATTTCCGACCTTATCCTCAGTTGAGTTATTTGTAGATAAGGTCAATTCCGATCGATCTATGAATGTTAGAACTCGGTAGGCCAAAAACCAAGCGAGAACCAGCCGTTTGAAGTGGTAGGTCAAAAAACCACTTCAACATGCAAATTTCGAGAAACGAAGGGGATAGGCGTCCTTCCCACCCTCATTTTACCTAGTCAAATGACTTTCAGCTAAATCGAAGACTAAAAAAAATATTTCTGCAGCAAAAGGGGTTCATTTTCCTACATTTTTACAGGAGACCCGTGATAGTTTCTCATGTATGTGCGGTTCTGTACATCCTACTAACTCGCCTCAACACCATCAGCGAGCATTTCGGGAAATCCTTTCTCGATGAAATCCTTGACGTCATGCAGGATGAGGTAGAGATTGCGCACGATCGTCATGTCTCCTTTGTTCTTTACGACATACTTCAAGTCGGTCTGGAACGACTTGTGTTCAAGCAGAAACCTTGCCAGTGGGTTTGTTTCAAATGTACAAAGCACCGCGAAGCCGCGAAAGACTATACACAAAGATAACACGTTTTTGCATCAATTCACGCATCCACTTTCACTGTATTTGACCCCTATTGTAACCAATTCGACCTGGATTAATGATGATGATGATGATGATGATGAATTATCGACCCCGATGTTTCTGTAAAACGGCCCACCTTTGGTTCTTTTTGCTTCGCCCACACTTCTTCCTCGTTCTTGTTGAGCTCGATCAGCTTTGTCTTATCGACAATGACGAGACGCTCGATGAGCGTAATGGTGCCACGATTGACAATTCTTACTTCAGTCGTGAGCTCCTGAAAAAATATGATCGAGTCCATGTAACCACGACCATTCATGCTCCATTCCTTGGTGGTAGGGTGATAAAATGCAAAAAGTAAAAAAGATCAAAGATCACTGACCGCCTTGAGGACTCCTTCTCTAACGGTAGCTTCGTCGGGAGCGTCGCCAGCTCTGCTGTTAAGGGCCCGATTTGAGGTCAGGTGAGTGTCCTTAGTGAAGACGAGCTTGCGTTCATTCTGAAATTAATTATATTGAAATAAATAAATAATAATAACAACAACAAAAGAGACTCACTGGATCAGTCTTGGTACGGAGAGCCTTGAGAGCTTTCTTGATGAGAGCGGCCATGTTCGATGCTGGATCGAGACTGAAAGAATCAAGTCTATCCCAAGTCAGCGTCCTTTTTAAAGTGAGCGTCCTTTTACAAGCTCCGCCCACTTGATTGACCAATCAGGACCAAATGACTCCTTAATCAAGCCAAGCTTGATTGATTTGAATTGCTCAACTCTAAAGTTATTTGAAATAGAAATCCGAATCATCGAATGACGATCATCGAAAATCATACGATTATTAGCATGTATAAAAAAATTATCACATGAACCCATAACAAGATATAACGTGTGCAAAAGGCACATGAAGAAGAACATCATGAACTGAGATTTTACGTAGCAAAACCACATAGTTGAGAAGATGTTTAGCATGGATAGGTCTTAGTTGCAAACAGGCGAAGGGGAGGCACAGCCCGCCCTTGCGCGGATAAGCCTAACTACCTTTACCTTTACCTTTTTTAAGGCCCAACGGAGTTCATATTGTCAGGGAAATTGATGTAACGGAGTCGACCATTTCCTTATGAAATGAAGAGAAGACCTGTTTTTTCGAGCAATAAGAATACATCACTTTGCAGACTTCTCAATTGGAAAGTGGCCGGCGTTTTTTCCATTCACTATACAATTCCTCTTTTTTTCTGATTCACTTTCTATAAATAGAAACAACTCTTCATTGAAATCGCTCACGATTTGTCACTTTCGCTTAATCATTTACGCGCATCATTTCGAAAATACCTCTTCCTTCGTCTCTCGTTTCTCCAACCGATTAGAGTGTGCACATAACGAGGATACTATTTTCGAAATCGCATATTTCGATACACTATTGTCCGTATAAAAAGCCGTGCCTGTGCACAGTGTTTCAACGATGAAGTTGCTTGCCTTCTGTCTCATAGTCCTATCGAGCTGGGGCGTCGTCAGCAGCTACGTTGATTCCGCCGACTTTAACGTGAGCGGAGGCTTGCACTGCAAGTCGAATCCCAATGCAACATTTCGCCTCGACATCTACGTAGGTGTTATTTTTGTTTTTATTAATATTTGTTTTGACACTAAAAAACGATTTTAGGAAGGACACAATCCGATCGTCTGGACGACTGTTAAGGTAGCCTTTTTTTCAACATAGTTCCGTTCATCCGATATTTTTCAGGCCACTAATGGATACGTCGCGTACTCCATGTCGGATCACGTATGTTTTTTTTAATTAAAGTTTTTAATATTGGATAATCGTATCAAATCCAGTGCCGACGAGCTGAATGGGAACCAGTCTGCGCACTGCGACTGTCCATCGTTCACGACTGCCCTGACTACAGTGAGTTTTGAGCACTTTTAGAGTCCCTTGCCAAGCCCTGCTCCCCTCGAAGTTATAGGTCTTTTGTGCCTGATTTAAATCAATTTTGTTCAACAAAACAACCAAAAGTCACCTAATATTATGAAACAAATAAAAAAATTTGCGATCATTTCAGTACTTCCTGATTCTCCTGCCAATTACGGTGTCTGCCTCGACCTTGAGCGCTTCCCAAACATCCCCGGGTCGTATAAAGGATTCACGGAAGACCTGCCTACTACGAAGCATCTGGTTAAATGCTTTTAATTTCTACCCACAAATATACCAACGCTCGCTTTTTTCAAAAATTTGTTCCTATGCACGATTCAATTCGCAATAAAGCATTTATTAATATTTAACAGATGTGAATATCCATTAAAGGGGGACAGGCACGAAGCGAGAGAGAGCCATCTTAGCCAGAGGGTATATTGGGGGCTCTCTCTCCATTTCGCACGCTCTCTCACTCGTTGCCTGCACCGCAGGGTCACTTGGTACACAGCCAATTGATCATATCTCGGTTTGAACTCAAAGTGATAGTCTGGGAGTTTCGAAAGTGTATTCGGGTAACGACGACCCATCATCTCACGTCGAGAGCTCAGTTAGCCAGATATTCGTGCCTATACCCCTTTAAACGTTGCTAAACGGCTGAAAATGAACACTGTGAGCAGCTTCGATAGACTTTGATACCAGTCAGTACTCGAATGTAAATTCTATTATTTTCACCTCGAGTCGGAATGCGCTCAAATGTTAGTCATTTGCAATGATGCACAATTTCCAAAAAGAGAAATGACGATAGATTTCTCTCAACACTAATTCACTCATCGATTAGATTTTTATTTTGTAGATTTCAGTTTGTGAGTTTGCTCTGTGTTCTGCTTTGAAGTCGTTGCGGAGTGAGGACGATTCTCGAAAATGCTTTTATTCTGTAATTGACAACAATGAGATAACTGATATGGCTGGAGAGATCGTGAACAATTCAAGACCGTAATAATATTGATTATTGGATGGTCGAAGGGCGAAATTTGTTTTGATATTGTTGGTTTTGTTATTATTCAGCGAATGCTGCACAGCGCCGTCTTGAAGCACTGCATGTCCATCTAAAAATATTTTTATTTATTTATTTATTTTTTATTTTTTATTTATTGTATGGTGTAGTGCTCACCACATTCATGTTGTACTTATTCATGATTCTGCACTCACATGTGGACATGGGCTTCTTTGCAAGAGCGCACCTGAAATTATGTAAATTATTTTTAGTTGAAATATTAAAAATTATGAAACTAATAAAAACTCACTGTTCATCGAAAAGCTTCGTTTCCTTGTCACCCATTTTCACAATGATTTCGACTTTCTTCTGAATCGATCCCGAGTCTTCGCTGACAATAGCGGACGAATCCCACTGAAATTGTCATTGATTTTAATAAATTAGTTTATCTATGAGGCCATTCACGAAAGAATCTTACTAATCGCGCGAATATTGCGGCTTTGGCACTATGGAGTTTCAAGCTTTGTTACGATCCCCAATTGTGCAGTAAAGTAAAACTCACCGTTACTCCCTCTGCCAAAACGCCCAGCAGTCCCTCTTTGATGAACGCTTCCGGATCGTTGAGAACCAAATAAATGTTGTGCACGACGTTGAGACTGCCCTTGTTTTCGACGGTGAAGTGGAGGTCGGTCTGAACAATATTAATTAATTAATCAATAATTAATTAAGTTGTTAACTATGCTAATTAGCTCACCTTCAACGGTTTCTGCTCGCTTCCCTCCACCAACTCATCCCTCTTCAGCCTACCGTTGCTCTCCTTCGCATGGACAGGGTGATGGACATAAGGCATGGAAGATCTCTCGACGATTACGAATCTCTCAGTGATGGTGACATCCCCTCTGTTGATCAGGGCGAGGCGAGTGGTGTTTTTCTGCAAAAATATGTTTGTCAACAACAAAAACAACAACAACAACAACAACAACAACAACAACAACATAAACAACAAAAACAACATAAACAACAAAAACAACAACAACAACCTCCTTCAGTATCTCCTCTCTGATGACGGCCTCATTGTAGTTGCGAGGCCCGAAATAGACGTGAGCCAACTCGAAGGTTGACTCGCCTCGGAGCACCAGGTTACGGTCGTTCTATAATTATTATCAATTAGTTATTAATAAATTATTAATTAATTAATTAATGAATAATTAACGAACCGGATTGGCATCGTAGCAGAACGCGCGCAGGAAGTGCTTGACGTGTTCGGCCATTTGAACTGAAATAAATATTTATTATTGGTAAAAATTATTGATAAATAACGCGATGAATCATACAACGTTAATGGGAAAGAGTGAAAGCAAAATGGGCAGGGAAAGGAAGCTACGAATAACGTAGGTTAATGGGGGAGAAGGGGCATGTGGTTAATTAAGAGGGCACTGACTCTGTTTTCGAATAGGACAGATTCAAATTCAAAAATGCACAGCGTAAGCGTATAAACAACAGGCGTGTCTCTAAGCGTCGCTAATTTAAAATCAACAGACCTTTTGGACACGATTTGTATTCAAAAATAGAAAAAGGGTCAGCGTTGGTAACGCCCTATCTGCTTACCCTGCGGCATCGCTTCGTCTTGCTGGAATCGCGGACATTAGTTCGGCGGGGAAACAAAAGAATGCAAAAAAAGAAAAAAAGTGAAGGAGAGTTGATTGTCTTGAAACAACTACACTTGGTTTATAAGCAAAGTTAGAGGAAACGGATTGAGTGAACATAAATGTGATTCGGTTGTTACTAATTAGAACCATCATGGGTTTCTTTTTTTGTCTTATTCGCGTTAGTAACCGATCACGCAGTGATCTCTTCTGTTCATTTCGTACTATCTCTCGCCAGCCAGAGAAACGAGAGAGTGCGTGAACTAGAGAGAGTGCGGCACAGAACTGACCAAAGCTTTTTGAACCATCTATCATTCGTCAGAGAAACGAGAGAGTGTGTGATATGAAGAGACCGGTGTTACTCTAATACTCAAACGAATCCTCTCTTTCACCCTCGGAACGATCACTGATCGAGCAGGGAAAGGAGGGCATTAGAGTGGGCGAGCACTCGTTTCGGTTCTCATGTGATTAGTCTCTTACACGTGATTTTTTTGTTTCTCGATACGGAAAAGTGACAAAAATAAACACTACACAGTAGAAACGATAATGCTAAGACAATTTCTCTCTCATTCCACCCAAGTCTTGCTCTGCTGATTGGTCTTTCGTCTTTCTTTCCTCTATCATCAATCAAGAAGAAAGGTTCAGTCGATTTTTCCGAACTCAGTTTTTGACAAGTCCATCTCTTACATCAATCTCATTCCTAGAATGTCCATTGTTGCCAACGGATCTAATCTCTCTCTAGTGACCAAGATAAGATCATGCACCCAATGGGGGTTATCAGTGGAGAGAGAATGGTGAGAGAATGGTCGGCTCTCTCTCCTTCTTTTGGTTCCCAATCAATCATCACTCCCTCTTTCTCGCCTCTCGTTTACTTGCCGTTTTCCTTGTTTCCTCATTTTTTTTGCATTCTATGGCACCCGTTTTCTTCTCACAACATGACAAAATTACAGCCTGTGATTATTTTTCATGATGGGAAAAGTAGGAAATCAATCGCCATCCCTTCCCTCCTTCCATCTCTCAATCTCTCCCCTCGTTCCACTTTCCTTTCTCGTCCTTTTCACTCGAAACCACGCGGAGGGCACGTTAATCGTCTTCCTTTTTCGATATTTCACCCGTTCGACCTCGATTTTTTCCTATCGTTGCTCTTAAATGTGATGTATGTTTCACGTGGCGTACACTATACTTGACTGAGTCCTTGTGTTGATAGTGTTCGCAATCGCCTGGAAATTATAACCGATAAACATATTTCAGAATGGCTCAAGACCGGAAGAAGATCGTCGTCTTCGGCAGCATCGTTCACGATCTGATCAGGTTTGTTGATTATTTATTAATTAGCTCATTAATTACTAATTAAGCTACACCACCCGCTTTCCTCGTCCAGGAGAGTCTATCCGCGGCAAGTCCTTCCAGCAGGTTGGTGTTATTTACGATATTTATTTTTTTTAATTTTACATTTTTGAGTCTCACTTGTGTTTCAAGATGCATACTAAACATGAAGTGACGAAGAAGTTTTGATATGAAAATGCTTTCTAACATAATTAATATTACTAAATATCCTGATTTTCAGGGAGCCGGCGGCAAGGGTGCCAACCAGGCAGTCGCTGCGGCACTACTTGGCGCGCAAGTGGCCATGATCGGAAAGGTGAGACACACCACACGCCGACGAATACTAAACGTCGCCAGTCGAAATTTTGACTTCAACCTTGTTTTGAAGGTCGGCGACGACATCTTCGCCGATTTCAACATCGCCTCTATGAAGAAAGCAGGCGTGGAGACGGCCGCAGTCGAGCGGTGAGGACGACGTTTCCTAAATTTTCTGTCGATTTTTGACAGGGCGATCTTTCCTAATCGTACACCATTTATAATCACCGGTTGCAGAGTCGCCGGCTCCACCACGGGCACCGCGACGATTACTGTATCGGAAGAGGGTGAGTAAGGGCGACGTTTCCTAATTAGTACACCGCGTTTTATCAATCGCTGTCGATTTGTGACAGGACGACGTTTCCTAATCACCACACCACGCAGGTGGTGGCGAGAATTCGATTGTGGTAACGCTGGGCGCGAACATGGAGCTGTCGCCGGAGAGTGCGGAGGGTGCGGAAAGTGTGATTGTGTGAGTTGACAATGCGACGCTTACTAATCACAACACCACACGATCGTTGATCTCCGTCGATTTTTGACGTGGCGACGTTTCCTTGTCAACACACCACACTATCTTCCAGTTCCGGCGGCATCCTGCTCTGCCAGGCGGAGATCCCCGATGCATCGACGAAGCGGGCACTGGAGATTGGAAGGAAGCACGGAGGTGTAGTCAGTGGGAATGATCGCCCTGTCAAAAAATGACGGCGGTTTTGAAAATGGGAAGCGTCGTTATTTCGAGGCAAAGAAAGCACACGAAATCTGCAGTTTTTTTACAATATTTTTTTTGTTTTAGACTATTCTCCAATTTGATATTGATGAGCTTACACATCTTTAGATTTATCTTTTGCTTTTGAAACACACCTCGTATAATATTCTTTTCCGTCATTTGGCTTCTAAAAATCAAATGACAAATGAGAAAAATTGATGAAAATTTATAAACTTTTTTATTTTTTTGTTTTTCCAAATTCTAAATGTTCCAGTCACAACCTTCCTCAACCCGGCTCCTGGCGATCCCTCGATGGATCAGTCAATGCTCGAATTCGTCGATATCATCTGCGTAAATGAGAATGAGGTAAAAAAGAAACTAACAAACAATCGGATACAGCCTGATTAGTTATTTTTATTATTATCTTTTTTCAACGCACAAGGAGCAATTAGTGATATCGTATGCAATAATCTCCTTTCTAAATTCTGTGAAACATATTTGCAGGCCGAATTCATCACTGGCATTGCTGCTCCTAATCCTGCAGAAGCAGAGAAGGCGGCGAGGTACACATAGTATTTTTTGTTGCTTCGGGTAGATTGTAAAGCTGCATCTGAAAGATAGCCATGTGCACTTCATTGAGATCGTGATTGATTGTGAGATAATAGATGAGATGATAAAAGTAATTCATATTTCAGAGCCATGCTCGAGAGGGGCCCGAGGGTGGCGATTATCACGCTTGGTGAGTAGTACTGGCTACAAAAGGGCATTCGTGATGCGTCGATCCTTCCTTTCTGAGTAATATTTTTGCGTCGGAGGAAGCAGAGGGAAATCGTTGAGAGAAATATTCGATCCTAATGTTACCGCTGTAAAACATACCCTGTTTAAGTAACATATTCGACCCCTTCCTAGGAATTATCATTAGTATTGTACTACTCCGAGTTCTCACACAGATCACAGATCAAAGATTAAAGTTCAAAGATCAAAGACCCCTTCCAGGTCCGCAAGGCTGTCTGCTCGCTGAGAAGAAGGAGGGAGAGATCACTGGTAGCCTCCTGCCGGGAGAGAAGGTCACAGCGGTGGATACGACGGTGAGGCAATGTTTTATTTTGGCGCTTTCTTTTTGTGTGATCGGGTTGTTAAATAGGAATGGTGAGAGATCAAGGTAGAACTTCTACAGGGAGAGAAGGTGGCCGCAGTGGATACCACGGTATGCTTTTTACATGGATCTATTTTAAAAATGCGTTTCACAATACTATTATTCACGCGAAATGTAAATAACTGCAATTGTATGTTGTGTCTTCAGTGGAAATGAAACATTATTTTCAGGGCGCGGGCGACTGCTTCTGCGGCTCTCTAGTAGCTCTCATTGCTGCGGGGATTCCTCTGAAGGAAGCAGCTGGAAGGGCAGTGAAGATCGCGTCGTTGTCGGTGACGAAGTGAGTTGGAATAGGCTGCGTTCTTTTGGGTAGTGGGTAGAGGAGGGGGTGGGTTATTCGTGTCAAGATCCGCCAAGATTGCGTCGTTGTCGGTGACTAAGTGAGTTTGACGGTTATTAACTATCGATCGAATGGACTTTAGAATTTTTCCGTTGTGGTCATTGGGAATAACACAAATATTGCAGGAAAGGCACGCAGTCGTCATACTCAAGCCGTGCTCAACTTGTAGCAGCGGGCAGAGGCGAGCTGGTGGAAGGAATTTGAAGGAACGGGAGCTCGTGAATACGATAACGACGTCGAGTACAGTAAACATATGCAAAGC
The DNA here is from genome assembly GCA_900490775.1 of Pristionchus maxplancki. NCBI lineage: Eukaryota > Metazoa > Nematoda > Chromadorea > Rhabditida > Neodiplogasteridae > Pristionchus > Pristionchus maxplancki. The sequence continues at coordinate 219,409 of LS555566.1, read as the reverse complement.
TCCAGAATAAATATATTATATGCATGCTAAAGTCATTCGCCAATCCGTTTGAATAACGCTAACAAACGTCTACATTACATCTGCCTAGGCTTATTCATACACCAAAAACAGATTTAGTCCGGAACTGGGATGTCGAAGTCCGGGCTCTACTGGAATCTACCGAGCTAATCACTTAAAAAGAAGGGTAAGCTCACGAACTCTAGTCTAACGCACGTTGCTCAAACTGCAAAAAGCAGGTTGGTTTTGGGAGGATGCGATGTTGCTCTTGTTCTTTAATCCCTTCATTTAGATTAACCCGCTCGTTCTTTGTTCCGCCCAAAGCACACCGATCTCTTGAGATAACTGATCAAACGGCCAATTCTCCACCGTATTTTCCAGATAAATACCGTCCTTTCTTGCCATTGCTTTCATGATGCCGCTTTTTTCCTCGTCTTTAGATCCTTCGTCTTCCCATTTTAATTTACTGTATCGTTTTGTTTAGACCCCGATGCTCCTCGCTTCAGTTCTCCTGGCTCTTCCACCGATCATCATGGGCTGTATTCCTATGAAGCACACCGACCGCGGACTTCCAGCAATTCCATCAAATCGTGAGTTTAATGTGGAAAATATCACGATATAAAACGGGTCAAACTAATATTTCCTAGAGGTAAGGTCAGTTTGATGAAACTCACTACGTCCAAATTAAAATTGCAATATTTTGATTATTTAGAGTTCTCAATTTTTTATTAGCCAAACAATGTACAATTTAATTTGTTATTAAACGTTTTGATGTAATTGATAAAAGCGGACTATATCTTATACAGAAGCTGAAATGATCCAAGTTTACGAAACAGTCTGCGGATAAATCTCTCCTTTTCCCCCAGCCATTACACGATTTTCAACTTGAATATCGTGTAACCCCCTCATTCCGAGACCCACGGCTGGGAGCGCTCGGTCGAATGTCAGAATTGCTCTCCCTCTTCCCTAGCCATTACACGATTTTCAACTTGAAAATCGTGTAATGTTGAGGCAAGGACGGCAACAGGTTCGTGCGGCAATAGGAATCGAACCCGTTGCTAATGAAAGATCAGCGAGCGCGTTAACCACTCGGCCATCGAGGCAGTTGTGGAGAATGGGAATGAGGAGGTATAGGAATGAGTGCGCACGCGTCCACAGCGACGAATGAACGTTAAGGAACAGCGGTAATCGATAACGCCAGAGTGGCCAGAGAGTGATACATTCAACTGTAGCCTCGTCAAAAAATCGTTATCGATTATCTGTATTCCTCAATGTTCATTCGTCGCTGTGGACGCGTGCGCACTCATTCCTATACCTCCTCATTCTCATTCTCCACAACTGCCTCGATGGCCGAGTGGTTAACGCGCTCGCTCATCTTTCATTCGCAACGGGTTCGATTCCTATTGCCGCACGAACCTGTTGCCGTCCTTGCCTCAACATTACACGATTTTCAACTTGAAAATCGTGTAATGGCTAGGGAAGAGGGAAGGCTAGGGAAGAGGGCTTAAGCTCGGTGACCGATAACCAGCCAAATAAATACACCAAATTTTGACATTTTGGATGAACGGTTAAAACCGACGATCCTGTGCTCTTTTTACTAATCTCTGAACTCAGTTTCGGCTAACTGACCGTACCTCTAGGACAAATTAGTTTGACCCGTTTTATATTGATCTCAAAAATGATTTTCCCAGTTTGTGGAGCATGCTCTTCCAGTTTAACCGAAATAATTGTAAATCGCGCTGGAAGCAAGTGGATGGATGGCGATGTAATTGACAGGTAGGAATGTTTTTGATAATATTATAAATTGATTAGGAGCATGCGAGTGGACCACCTTTGTTCGTTGCGCCGCCTCATCACGATTATTCCTCATAAACAGCGCGCAGGGCGATGTGAGAGAGCGTGCGAAAATGAGAGATTTTGAGAATGCGCGCGCACAATAAACGCACGGTAGGGTTAAAAGGAACAAGTCTCTCCACTCTCAGCCTCGATAATTGGATTATCTGGGCCCACCGAGACAACTCTTCATTTTCCTCTCTCATCAGTCAGAGCGGCGAGAGAGCGTGCAGAATGAAGAGGGTCATTTTTGCCAAGCCATTCCCAGTCCAAACGAATTCCTTGCAGGTCGGGTGAATGCGCAATCAGGACATTTACTTGCCTGGGAACGGTTCAACAGATGCCAAACATTCAAGTAGGAGTTTACAATGTTTTTAATATGCAAATGTTGTGTCTCAGATGAACCAAAATGCCATAATCATGGATGGAGATGATGGGGCGACAGATGGAAGGTAAGGCATGCCTTTGTTATGGAGAATTATGGAAAAAAGAGGAAACGGCATATTGCAGTGCGACACTGAAATTAGTGTGCAATCGGGACGGAAACGCTTGGCTGTTCAACGGCGTTGCTATCACACAGGTGACTGCGGAAGCATAGAAAGGAATATAAAAAATACGAACTCAGTCATTGATATCAGGATACTCTATCGTGGCTCTTTTTTCCCAATAGTTAACTGCCCCTGTAATAGTAATAATGTATGTTCAGGTGAACTGCGCCATCACATAACTGCAATCCGAGAGGCCACATCACCTTCAGCTCAGGTAGCTCAAGATATTAGTCTAATCGCCCCATTCACCACCTTCTCATCTCTGTTTGTTGCTGTTACTAATACGTTCCAAGAAATTAATATGTCTTGATTCTACATTATTTTATTATTTTGTAAATATTACAATTTATCCAGGAACTTATCCAACGAAATCACAGAATTAGTCCCGAAGGAAACAATGACGAAGTATCTCAGCGCACGTCGGTCGATTCTTAGACTCCTTGTCTGCCAACCAAGCCACGAAGTTAGCCTAGAATGTATGCATTATTAAAGCGTCTATTATTTTGAAGAGTTGAGTGAGTGCGTACCGTTTCTTCCGCATCAAAGATACCATTGGACGCCTTCCCTTCGCGATAGCTGTCGAATATCTGGAAAATTTTTCCTGAACATGTCGAAAGATAAATGCTCACCTCTCCCCTCTCCTCATCCGTCATCACAACGCAAAGTTCAGCGAGGATTAATCCGAGTGCAAAAACATCCGTCTTGGAGCTGTAGGTGGAGCAGAATGACGACTGTAACCAATCGAACTGGAAACAAGTTCATTTGTAACAACGAACCTGCTCAGGACTTGCGTATAGCCAACTACCAATTCTGGTTCTCGTGGTCGATTTCTCTGCTTCACTATTGAATCTCCGATCCGTTACGAGTCCGAAATCGCAAATCTTGAGCTGGTCTTGATCATCAATCAGTATGTTTCCGGGCTGAATGTGTGTTATTTTATTAATAAGCAATTTTAAAATTTTGAGTACCTTGAGATCCCTATGAAGCATTCCCTCGCCGTGTATGTAGTTGATTGCTTCGACTATTTGCTTGAACCACGACTTTATTAATCGAATAGGACGCGATGATTCTGCTCGATTGCTTTTCAGCCATCCTGCTAGAGAAGATTTGTAGAGCTGCAATGCATTATTTTGGATTGTTGTTTTTGTTGTTGTTGTTGCATTGTTTTGGATGCAAAGTTTTGGGATTTCCAGACCTGCATTTGAATGTAGATAAACACGCAGTCGGATTTGAATTGGTTCTAAAAAATATTGATAAAGAAAAAATGAAAAACGTCGATTACCGCAATCCTTTGATTCGATTTCAATTCTTCCGATATTTTGTAGTCGGTGGAGTGCTGCAAGAAGTTTATTATGGCTGATATTTTTCGAAATTTCGATTCTGATGAAAAAAAATTTTGCCTGCCATCCTTCAGGCGGTTCTTCGATCCAGGTCCCATAATATCTGACAATTCCCGGGTGCTTCAATCTTGCCACAGCTCGCACTTCGCCAAGATCCTTGCTCAACTTGCTAAAAAAATTCAGTTGAGGTTTTAATTCCATTTTCGAAATACCCCTGAGCCACAGGAATCCGTTTCACAGCGTATTCCGATAAATCTATTTTATGAGTGACTTTGAACAAGCATCCGAATCCTCCCTCGCCCAGAATTTTGTTTACTGTGAACTTGCTCAGAAATCTCAAACACTGTATTCATAATTTACCTTTCTTACGAAACTCACTCGGATTGGTAGGAATCAGAGCTTGATGAGCTAGATACGTTTAGGCTGGATAGACCCCTGCCTACTGTCCCAAAATCAGTAATCTGACAGGCTTCTTCATTTTTAAAATTATTTTACAAGCTTAAATTACCTTTCTCTGAGCATTATTCTTGTGGCCGGAACGAGTATCTTCATTTTTCAATGTTTTGTCGCTCTAGAATGGCATTCTCAGAATGAGATGAAATGAACAAATATACCTCGTCCTCCTTTACGAGGTCGTGGCCCCACACAATCGACAGGGATTTATAATCCTTGATAATTCTTATATGATGACTGAATGAAATGAAACACAAAACCTGCTCGTCAAGTTCAAAACCAAAGAATTGTTTAGGAACACTCATGAAAATTCGGCGGTTGCTAATGCCGGCCAATTGTCCGTTAGAATATCTGAATTTTATCATTTAAAAAGTTTTTATCCAAAGTTGCCACGCACGCAAGGTCCATCTTGATTTTCATAAGATTTGGCGTGTAAATAAATAAGGAAGAGCCGCAAATCATGAATACCAACGTATTATCCTGACCGTAGAGACTCTGAAGCAGGACAGTTAAGAAAAAGCTGCATCAAAGAGAGGGCAGTCCTCGTCTCTTCATTCTCCACACTCTCTAGCCCGGTCGATTGACGAGAGAGTGTGCAAAATGAAGAGACGGCGTTATCGATTTTTTATACTCACAGACGGGTTGCGTGTACCTTGTGGCAAACCGATCAGAGTTATTTGCCCGCCGAAATTGAGTCCCGGCCATATTGTGTTCTTTCCCTCATTGACTATCACTATGTGCACCAATTGCCTAGAATTTAAAAATATATTAAAAATGGATGGAAAAGTTTTAAAAAAACCTCCAAACAAAGAATGAGAATGACGTAAGGCTGTTCAGATAGTTGAAATTGGATCGGTTTAAAGTCAGATTGTCTTCTTGAAAACTCTCAAATGTCGCGGAATTCTCAGAAACAATGAGAAAGTATGGCTGTTGAATCGCGAATTTGACTTCTTTTTCTGTTGTTATCTGAAGATTTCGAAATATTTTCGAAATAGGCAAGTAGTAACAACCGTTCTGATCAGTTCGAATCGGGGCTTATAGTCTGGCAGCACAACTTTGTAGAATGCGTATGTCTGAGATGAGAATAGTGATCTACAACCTTCTTGTAATGAAAATCAAGAAATCGTCTTTTCATTTCGCGTGCTCTCTCACCGGTCAGATAGGGGAGAGAGCGTGAAGAATGGACATTTCTTGGCAAGCCATCCTTATCACAAACCGTATGACTATCAGCAATGTCCTTGGTGAAAAAGTATAGGGCGTTTCCCATCTCTCCGGCAAATTGTAATGGAAGGATGATCGAACAAGACAATTTCTTTTTGCTGCAAAGTTGAGAGATAATTCGAAGATTTCAGCTTGCTCACAGTTCACCGTAGAATGTTGGAGGAGTTGTGGCGCAAAAGTAGAACTTGGAGCCTAGAAATCACAGGAGAACTGATATTAAGCAACAATATGAGCAAAAAGTTCAATGATAAATTGGATTCACCATTCATCAGCTTGTAGCAAGTCGTAAGCTCATTCTCGAGACTTTCACAGAGAGCTTCACTTTTCTCGGGTTCCTCCGGCTTCTATAAAGAGTAAGTACTACTATTTCGAAATAATGAACACATGAAATCAAGAGAGAACCTCGTTTTTCCGTTTCCAGTGCGAGGTCATGGGCACAGCGTGCCAGAGCGGATCAAAAACCTCATTTGCGTGGCGGACGGCAATTCGTATCTCTCTTTTCCCTCCCCTTCATTCTCACTCAATTCGAGTGATCAGAGCGGTTAAAATAAGGGGAAATACATAACCCCTAAAAAATCGAAATGTTCACTTCATTTTTCCTTTTGGTATTTCGAGAAACACATTCGAAATCCACAAATTTACTCACAAGCTCGCTAAGCACTCTTCTTGATTCCGTGAAACACAACTGTATTCAGTGGAAAATGAGAAAACAGAACCTTTTTCGGTATTTGGCGTCTACTTTCTCAAGAGCGGTCAACGGAAAGCATAGCACCATTATTATTGTTTGAATCCTTAGGAATCGCTCTAGCTTTCTCAGGGAGCCTATTTTTGATAAAAATTCAGTTGCTCAATAAATTAAGTAAAACCCTCCGAAAATTGACGAAAAACGCCGTTTTTCACTTGTCTTCTCTATTTTCGCGATTGGGAGGAATAATTAGAGGACATGAATTACATGAATGGATAGGCAATCCCTTTTCTGACAATTCTCAGGTGTTCGATTTTCCAATTTCATTTTTGTTCTCCAGTAGCTTTTGTTTTTGTACCGCAAACCCCGCGAAATCGCGCCGCAAAACCCGCATAAATGGCTTGAAATGATCCGTCCACTCCCTCCCCACATTAGAATACGTCCGCCGCGGCGAACAAAGGAGGCGATTCGCTCTGGCACGCTGTGATGGGCTTTTAAAGGTGAACAGACAGTAATTAACAATCTGCAATGCGAAACTCAGAACAAAAATTACAAAGATCGAGACAGAAATAATCAAACCAGTGAGTAGAGCGGTTGATGCACCTTTCAGTGCCAGAGAAAGAAAGAAAATTTGTCTCTTCTGATCGCTTTCGCAACACGATACGAGCACATCAACATTAGGCTCTCTCTTTTTCCCATACTCTCTCGCCTCTTCATCAGCTAGAGAGATACATGCATTGCTCTGTTGATATCACCCGGGTGGAACCAAGCGCGATCGATATTCTCTCACTATTTCTCTCGTACACACTTCTTTCTTTCACCTTGTGTAACGCGTGCGCGACACTTATATTGCCAATTCATTTTATTCGAGCTTCAAATCAGTCGAGAATTTGAACAAATAATTTAAAATTCATCGGAGTACAGTGACAATGATGAGATGACGTGTGGATCTACTACATTGTTTTCCAAATAAAGAATTTTCTATTCCACAGACTGCAGAAACGGATGGCTCAGCATCTCACTGCAAGTCGGCCGCTGATGGGGGTACTCACTGGCCAGCCAAGCGACGAAGTCGGCCTGAAAAATGCTTTTTTTTGCTAAATTTCTCATTACAAAATGGGCACTTTCCTAGTTCCGTGCCAAGCCCCGCCCCCTTATCTCCTCCCCTTAATGAAGGGGCGGACCCTTGTGCGGAGATGTTTCTAAACTGACAGAGCCTTCAGTTAAGACATTTTTAGATGCTTAGGCTTAGGCTTAGCGTTAGCCTCTCATCATGTGGCTCCACCCCTTTCCCAGGAGGAGGAGCCGAGAGGGCGGGGCTTGGCACGGAACTAGGAAAGTCCCACAAAATGCTCAGATATCGACGATATTACCGTTTGCACATCTTGAAAGAGGTGATTCGGGTAGTCGCCTTCTCGATACCGATCGAAGATCTGAAATTCATTAGCTTTTTTGTCTGAAAATTATTTTTTCTGATCTTTTTTAGAATCGGAAGAAGCGCTTACTTCGTATCGCTCCTCATCGTTCTTGATCACCACGCAGAGCTCAGCGAGGATCAATCCGAGGGAGAAGACGTCCGTCTTGGAGGTGTAGCGGGGCGGGTAAGAGGACTGGAATGGGATTGTATTCTCAACCGACGACTGAACAAAATGAGTAGTATCGTAATATTTCGAGCTCCATATGCACCGGAAGCGCAGAATAAGCTACCTGCTCCGGCGCCATGTACAGTAGCGAGCAGACGGGCTTCCTCTATATAACTTCCTCCCCATTTTCCACTGCTCTCTCAGTCGCTATGCCCATTACAAACCCCCTATTCCGGCCAAAATCGATTTTCGAAAATATACCTGTTCCGGCGCCATGTACAACAGCGAGCAGACGGGCTTCCTCTATATAACTTCCTCCCCATTTTCCACTGCTCTTTCAGTCGCAATTCCCATTACAAACCCCCAATAATACGGCAAAAATCGAATTTCGAAATACTCCAACCTGCTCGGGCGCCATGTACAACAGCGAACAGACGGGCTTGCGTGATATTTTCTGTTCTCCCGTTTTTGGACTCATAGCTTTTAAGGATCCATTTTGAACCCTATGTTAGTTTACCTGTTCCGGTGCCATGTACAGCAGCGAGCACACTGGCTTCCTCGAGATAACTTCCTCCCCGTTCTCCACTGTCCTCTCAGTGGCGATGCCCAGTCCGCACAGCTTCGGCGTGAAGTGGTCGTCGAAGAGAATGTTGCAGGGCTGGAAATTCACTCATTAGCTCAATCGAGGGGTTTCGAAAATGATTAAAAGATATTATCAATAATCCGTACACACGAAGTATCTAATACTCCAGAGAAGTATGGAATACTCACTCTTACCACCATATTCCCCACAATATTCTGATTAGTAGCTCACCCTCAAATCGCTGTGGATGATGTAGTTATCGTGAAGGTACCACACGGCCCAAACGATCTGCTTGAACCAGTGCCGCATTCTCATTTGGTCCCGAGGCGATTGGTTGTCCCGCAACCAGTCGGATAGGGAAGAGTTGTAGAGCTGGAAAGGGCAAAGGTTCATCCCGACTTCGAGTCTGGAAAAATAGGGTATCTCTATGCCATAATCGCAGTTTTGGCATTGAGAACTTTGAGATGATCAAGTTCTCATTAAAAATGAAAAATACAAAAAAAAACTCACCGTCATTTGAATGTAGATGAACACGTCCTCTTCGTTGAAGTCTAACTGAAAATAGATAGTTTTTGTTTGGCGTTTGTTGTTTGTTGTTGTTGTTGTTGCTGTTTTCTCGCTCAACTGCCTTTGCTGATAGCGCCCTCGAGAACGCAAACACTCACCAACGATTTCGCCGCCGAGCCCTGGTTCTTGAGTATTTTGTAGTAGTCCGCTTTTTGCTGGAATTTAGATTTCGAACTCATATTTTCGAAATTACCATTTCTAAATACAACAAACCTGAAACCCATCGGGCGGCCTCTCGGTCCACGTCCCACAAAAGCGAACGATGCCCGGGTGGTGCAACTGCGAGACAATGCAGACCTCCTCGACTACGCGATCCATGTCTCTAAAACAAGTTCACTTCAAAACGAAATGGCATCAAAACGTCATAAATTACAATTATTGACTATTCTTTCATGTGTCTCAAACATAATTTCGATCCCCCACCATTTCATAGTCTAATTCCATTTACTTGAATATGCAGTTAATTCTACCGGAATTATTTCCATACTCGAAAAGCAATACTCACTTTGTATCTACAGCTATCCTCTTTACAGCGTACCGACATCGGTCGAATTTGTTCAGTGCTTCGAACACGAATTCGCCCTCTCCAAGCGTGCTTTTGACCTCGAATTCCTTGAGGAACCGGAAAGGAAAATGATCAGAAAAGGTGTTGAACTGGTGCTAAAACGGAACTAAGCAAAGAAATACGTGAGAAATGTAAAAAAAGAAAATAACTCACTTTGAAGAGTACGAGCACGGTTCTTGCTGTTCGATGTTGTCGGACTGCAAAAATGATTTGTTTATCATCATAATCTTATCACAGGCGATCATTATCATCGAACCATGAAATTTTACCATGATTCCTTATCAGAGAAATGGCAAACATGGTAAATAGAGCTCACCATTTTCACTGAAGACTTCCACGCTAGGTAAATTGGTTCGGCCATTTTCTCCAGTGTCGCTGTGCTTGGGGTAGCATCACCGTTGTTTTCGGCGGCTTTCTGAATAAATTTTCAATTTCGTAAATGTTTTCGAAGCATACCGAGTTGTTGTTTCCATCCGAACTCTTCCTTGTGAGATTTCGTCGGAAGAGAAAGTCGAAGAAGCCCTGGAATGGTACCATGAGAATGAAAACCGAACAGTCAATTACCAGCACAAAAGTTCGAAAAAAAGCATAACAAGAAGGTACCCTCTTTTGCGGCGCATCCCCATTGATCATCGCTGACTTGTCGAACTGAAATGGATCTTTTCACCACTTTTCTATTCAACCCGAATCACATTCACAGACGATCCCACTAAAGAGCGATTCGTTCTACTCACATAACCCTCCGGAAGCTGTGCTGACAGCAACCGCCACTTGCTCTTATTGTCCATAAGCGTAATAACACCGTTGAAGACGCCGCTGATGAATTGGAAGGACACGCTCCTGGAAAATATTATTTTTTCCAAAATTCTTCATCAGCTGCCCGAAAGCGAAACTGACAAAAATCGCAAATTCTGGCTCGCTATCTCGACACGCTAGAGGTTATTTCGTGCACGGTAACTTCGTTTGCCAACCCTAGGACTCACCCAAGCCTCAACGTTGGCAGCACCTCCAGTGTATCAGTGTTGATAGTGAACAGTGATTCCTTGTTTGCAATGTAAAAGTACGGAGACGAATCCTGGCTGAATGATGACTCGTACGACGGAGAGTGGGGAATCTGAATTATTATTTATTTATTATTATTAATGTTTTTAAACTAAAACAACCCTCACCAGAATCGTCACCGCATTTATATTCCTCTGCTGCACGATCGGTTGAAGGATGTCTTGATTTTGCATTATGTAGATCAGCTTTTTCCTGAACCAGAAGGTTGTGATAGTTTTTTGTAAGGTCAACTATCTTAGGCACTACTACAGAACATCGATCTCATTCAACTCGCCCGCAGCGCTCTTTTTTACGAAAAGAGCAAAACGAGAAATATTGAGCAGAGGGAACATTTATCTGGACTCGGCCTGTGTTCCAGAGTAGTGTCTGATCTTATCAGTGCCTAGTGTCTGCTATCTCACTGATAACATACCTGTGTATCCTCACTGCCACCAGCCCTTCCTTCTCGAACGCCTTTAGATCCTGCACGAGCGCATCCCTATTCGGGTTGTCACACAAGCGATAAACAAAGGGCGAGATGCCGACGGTTCGAGCGCACATCGCATAGCGGTACAGGTGCTCGCCCTGCAAGAATTGATGTGTCACTTTCAATTTTACAATTTTGGTAGCGCCATTCTACTTCAATGTAGCTATTTACTACAGTTTTTGAAACAAAATTACGAAGGACCATCCTACTTCAAAGTGAAGTGTTAGTAATCGAGCCAGATGCACGGTTTGTGAAGCCAATCTTCAAGAAAACAAATACTAAATTTCTGACCTCTAACTGATCCCTCAAGTAGGATAACCGGAGTAGACCGGGTGGGGTGAAGGCGACTTTGTAGATCTGCAATATTTTATTGATCGGCATGAAAAAAAAATAACGATTAAAGTGGAAAAATAGCGAAAAACTTGTTTTGAATGATCTACCTTTCGATCGGCCTCGAAGTATATCGCATTCTCATGCACGGCCGCTTTACTTAGTTCCTCGGCTCCGAATCCGTCAGGTAGCTTCGCCTCTGTTTCATCGTCACTGATAAGGAAGATTATAGTGATTATTAATGACAAAAAAAAAGGTGACTGTTTTGACTCTCGTTGCGACGTTTTCGCTTGGATAGCACTAGAAAAGAAGAAAATCGGACAGGTAATCGACGCAGAGAAGGATCCTAGAAAAAAGATACTCACTCCAACTTCACGGACAGCTCCCAATCATTCATCTTGATGTAGAAGATTATACCTGGAATGATTTTCTGAGAATTGATCTGACTCTCTCACTTTCCCCCGATCTCTCGCTGCTCTAACCTACGAGAGAGCATTGTGAAATGAGAGAGTCAGAACTAGAGTTGGCTATGCGATCGCGATATTGCGGGCTCGCAACTAGGGGGGAGAGGGATGCGAGCCCGCAAAGGTTGCGAGGCCTCGCAACGAGAGAAAGGAAGAGCATAGAAGGTGAGAGAGTGTGCGAAATGGAGAGAGTTCTTTCTTCCTCGTTGCGAGGCGATGCGAGGGATTGCGAGCCCGCATCCCTCCCCCTCCTCTCGCCCTGCCGTTGCGGGCTCGCAATCTAGAGGTCACGCTATTGCGGGCTCGCATCCCTCATATTGCCAACTCTAGTCAGAACGTTCCTCGTTTTTCTCATCTCATTACCACATTGGCACCACTAAGAAACCACCTCTACTTCATCTTCGTGACGAGAATTACTGAGTATTTCCTAATGACCCTTATCAATCTCTGATCTAATAAGTTTCTTACCATTCTCCAATTGCAGGGCGTACGTGTTCTTCGGCAGCGTTTCCTTGGTTGTGAATTTGAGAAGATTCGCGTCATCTCGCATTTCTGAAGATAAAAATGCACGAAAAACAGACGAACAAGGAGCGAACTCGAGTAGAAACACAATGAATGCAGTCGAACAGGCGTAACATATGATAAACCCCTACGAATGAGTGACAAACAAGGGAAAATTCGCGTGAAAAAGGTGAAATCATGGCACCTTTTCGCGGGGTCTGGGCGTAGCGCCGGGCCATTTCCTGTCACTCCTCTTCTTACTCCTCTCCTTTCTCCGCAATTCTCCCCACTATCAGCCGCTAAACTGCGCCACGCCGCTTAGTTGGTGAGTCATATGGCTTGTTTCGTAGGCATTAGGGGAGATTAGGCGCTATTGATTGACACTTCGGCCCGCTTTTTGGGTTTCTCGTAATGCGAATTCCGGATCTTGAAGCCCACAAGACACGTGGAGTTACTGAACCATTAGCAGATGGAACGAACACGCGACCTTTGATTCCCTCATTGTTAGTCCTCATTCTTATCAGTGAGGCGTGGATGTGTGAAACGATTATGCGAGAGGGGGACTGACCAGCATCAATCTGGCAAATTCTAGCTAGATTTCTATGCAATTTGTATAAATCTGACGATTCCTTCATTTGTTACTACAATGGAATCTTTTTTTGAACTTGTTCATCAATTTTCGGTGTAACTACAACATGAATCGGTGTCAGCATTCGAGGAAAGGGTGTTCGAGTATGTCCTTGCACTTCGGACGGTACTCAGACTTCTTGTTTGCCAACCACGCGACGAATTCCGCCTGAACGATTATCTTTCACTGGATAGCAACTAGGGATGGCTTGGTAAGATTCATTTTACACGCTGGCATTGCGACGGATCGAAAGTTCGAAGACGGCAGAGAGATCTCCACTATTCGCTCCGAATTGTTCACCGAACTGTACATGAGCCCGGAGCAGGTTTTCCCTTATTTGTTTCCACAGGTAGTTCAGTTTGTTGAGCGGAGGTTCTCGCGCTTATCGCTTTCCTATCTGCTTCCTGAGTAACGTAACTTTCTAGGAGTCAACTTCCTGCACTTTGCATCCACTACACTGTTTGAATTGCAGAACTCCCGATTCCCGATATACAGTTTTCGAACGGATATCTTCTCTATTGGACTCATATTCGCCGAGCTTTGCGTTGTAATGAGCGAAAATGAGAGAAAAAGGGTAAATAAGTAATGTTATAATAAATATTCACCTTTCATCAAAAGATCGCTCTAAAACACTGCAGAAAATCAATAATGAAAATTGTAGATCTTTGTTGACTATCGTAAGGGAGAATCTCAGGACAGTCTATTCGATGTAGTGGAAACAGTTCGTGACATACTAATAAAAGTTATGTATGTGTGATGAATGAATGAATTATTTTCAGGCAAAGTTCGTATCTTAGATCGCATCGAAAAGCTCGAAGAAGAGACCGAGCTGCGAGGAGATACTCAATCATCACTTCTTGAATAGTTGAACCATATGGCAGTCCAATCGTATTGGACGTTACTCAGTGATAAATATTGTTATCGACGTCATTTACACAATTATCAAGCATTATTCGTTTGAATTAACGTTGAATCGCTCTCCTAGCAGCTCACAGTCGGGGGATCTACGATTTCACTGCACGTTGGCCGTTTTTCGGAAATTGCATTCGCCATCCATCCAACGTAGTGCGCCTTAATCGTCATATCGATGGGGGCAAATTATATCAATCTGACCATTTCCTCATCATCGAAGATCTCATTGTTCGGTGTTCCGCGACGATAATTGTCGAATATCTAAGAATTTGGGTAAAAAAATCGGGCCAATCGTGTTTATACCCAAACGTACCTGTCGTCTATCCTCATTGCTCATCACGATCAGCATTTCAGCGAGAATTAATCCAAGTGTGAAGATGTCAGTCTTGGAGCTGTACCGAGTCATAAATGAAAACTGTAACAGACGATTAAAATTAAGGGACGGAGTATTCTCGACGACCTGTTCGGGGCTCTTGTAGAGGTCGGACCCGCCGCCATCGCGCGTCACCGTTATCTCTTCCCCATTCTCCATTATTCGCTCCGTTGCAATGCCAAAATCACACAGCTTGATAGCATGCCTGTCGTCAAAGAGGATGTTTGCAGGCTGAAGTCAGAAGTGATTTCGCCAAATAGAATGTTGAACCTTCAGATCGCAGTGGATAATGTTTTTCTCATGCAGATATCCCACAGCGGCGACGATTTCCTTGAACCACAGTAGAATGAGCGGACGAATGCGAGCCGAAGCTTTCTGGTTTTCCTTCAGCCACTCGGCCAAACTACTGTTGTACAGCTGAAAATTGCAGATTTATAAAAAAAAAAAATCAAAATAGGTTGCAACCTCCATTTGAATATAAATAAAAACGTCGTCTTCAAAGTTAGATTCGATTCCAAGCTCAATGCGATCCATTCTGTTCTAGGAAAATAAATTTGTGCTTTTGGAAGACTAGCATTCAGATAAATAAGATTGTATAACTCGAATGCTTTCACATTGAGCGCAATTTATTACATAAATGCGGAATAAATTGCCGCCTTTCAAAACCTACCTGCCACTCCTCTGGCGGCTCTTCGACCCAAGTGTGGTTGTATCGCACAATTCCCGGGTGGTTCAACGCAGCCATCTTGCACACCTCGTCCAGTGCTTTATCCATGCAGCTGGAATTAATAATGGACTGTAAAAAACAGCAAACAAACCAAGAACAAACCTCGGATACACAGCAATGCGCTTGACCGCGTACAGGGTTTTGTCGTATTTATTTTCGACTTTGAAAACGCGCCCGAATCCGCCCACACCGCACATTTCTTTGACACTGAATTCGGTGAAAAACCTGCATCCATAATGTAGTTTATCATTTTACCATAAATCAAGGTTCACTTCGATGTGTAACTCGCGAGACTCAGCTCATGATCTGCAATGCGCTGCCGTTTCACAAACTGAACTGAAACATCGTTAACCACTCCAAGCAGATTCTCACGTATTCCTCAGGCAGGGCGGCTGTCATCATATGGAATTTCCCGGTTTTCGCGCATTTTCCGCGCCCAGTAAGCACTCCCTCGTGGATGCCAGCGATGTAGAAATGGCTGACATCGCTGAAATTCCGAATTAAGAGGTCGTCTCGGGCCTACCGCTGACACGAAGCGTAGAGGCGGAAGCATGGTTACTTCCTCGGGGTCAATAGTAAATAGATGCTCCCCGTTCGACATGTAGACGAATCCGCCGGGTTTCACGATGGTGGGCGAGCCCCAGGGTGCGTTGTACTCGAACATGTCGTCGAACTCATCCAACCACTCTAGAAATCGCCTCGATGTGCCACGGTAGCACTGCAACAACGTATCTTCGGCCTGGTGACGCGACGCCCTCTTCCTTCGTTACCAATATTGGCATTCGTTTCCATTTTACAACCTTATAAGCCATCGATAAACAGTTGAATTACATCGTTTCTGATTGGCAATAAATGCCCACAAAGAAATTGCGCAAAATTTGGAGAGAAAGGTTGGAACGCTCACCACGAGTGCAATGGCATTGCTTCCGATTTTCTTCAGCTCCGGTGGACATGATTTAAATTTGAGCATTCGGAACAGCGCAATGTCGCTGGAAAGCCATTTCTACGAGTACTATGGAAATTTCAATGCTCTTACCCGTATCTTCCTACCAATTCGTATTGGTGTATGGAGACGCGTATATTATTATACAAATTTGCCGTGTACGGGAAATCGACTTGAATGTCATCTCTAGGGTCATCACAAATTCGATACACAACGTATTTTTCATTTTTATTATCAGAGTAGCTGCACATGCCGCTCGGGTGGAAATTTTCGTTCTGAGATTCTACAAAGTTTCAACTCGAAACAATAAAAATTCGTTCACCGCATACATTTCTCGAACGTATTCCATCTCTATAGCGCCTGACGAATTTAACTGGGCTTTGTAGATCTGAAAATTGTTGTACACTTTATCGGATCTTTGTCCGAGATCATAAAATAATACGGAAAACTGAATTTAAGCACCTTCATATTTTCTATTTTTTTAAAAATTGTTTTTTTAAAACTGAATGAATTTTTACAGAAATGTATTTTTCTAAAAAATGAACCATTTTACCAGCCGAAAGAAATTGCTGCAGTAGTAAAGTCCGTTCCCTTCAACAGACATGATGCTATATCTGGACCCGCCGTCCAGAGACACTTTTTCTTCACTGAAAAATTGTTCTTGTCCCTGACTGTGTCCAAAAACAAACTTGTTTCGAACCCATAGAGACGTAGATTTTCGATAGAATATGATACCTGATTTGAATTTGTACGCACAAAACCGGTAATTATCCTACCGTTGTCGATCTGATGGATGAATGTTGTGTCGCTCACAACATCATGTTTCGAAAATTCCAACGATACCGAGTCAGTAGCCATATCTGTAAATAAAAAGTGTGGAAACGGTGCAAAGTCGACAATATCAACGCGCATCCGATCTAAACCGATATGATGTGCAGGATTATTGCTTGTCTTTCTCACTCCGCAATACAGATTACGACTGAGATTACGACTTTGCATTTTCACCGTGCGAGAACCCTTGAGCACATAATCTCCCACTCACAGGAATATTTTGTCATCAGTTTCTCGCCGTCACTAAATTGATCCAGAAATGATCTCGGAATGGAGAATCTGGTGCACTTCCCGGATTGGTTGCTTTAGAGCCACGGTATCGCTTCACTTTTTGCTCTAACAGATAGGTTGCAGGAATTTATTTTTTCAAAATTTACTAATACTGTTCCCATTGTTCAGAGAGCAGCAAAAGCTTTTGCGTTTCTCCCTTTTACTGCGCAATCATTATCTCAATTAATATGCATGGATGAAATGTATACTACGTCTATATATACTAATATATATGAGGTTCGATCTTACTGAAAGTACAGCATTGGCATATCATAAAGTGTTAGATTGTTGAAGGAAGGAAAGGAATGTTGAGCCATGAAACCACGGAACATAAAGAAGGAGTCCCACGTAGTGGAAATAAGGGAAAATATGCACCACGATTGACGTGCATTGCGATTAAAAAATTCTGTGCGCGAGAGAATGTCACACTTCAAAGTTGAGCTGGAGACTTCAAATTTTGGTTTAGCACTTGAATTCAAGGGATCATCTTGATTATGTTCCCGGGTTAACTACGAAATTATTTCCGGGACGGCTTCTTCGTAGTTGTATCTTTTATCTTTTTAATATATAAAATTTCAGCTTTTGATCTTCCTGCTGGAGCTGGTTTATCTGATTTATATTAATACCACCATTCTCAAAGAGACAACAAGGCATATTATCGTCTGCATTTGGTGTCAGGCAAGTTTTTTCCGAAGTTTTTCCGCATTTATGCTGACCGGGAACTTCAGGACCCCTCTAATTACGGGTCTCGGTTAAAAATCAATTTGAGCAACTTTGCAGATTATCTTTATTGGGATATACTCTGCTCATGCAGTTCTTTTGCACATTTATATGAGTGATTTCCGTATAATGTCCTGAAAATGTTCCAAGCCATGTTCAGACTTATAGTTTCAGGAAAATCTTTGGTATTTTCGTACTTGATATGGTTGCTTCATTGTTACAGCTGTATTGTCTCATATGCAGCTTTATGTTTAAAGAGTACAGGAAACAGTGAGTTTTATTAATTTTTTTTTAAAAATTACGAATTCGCTATTACAAGAAGTACGGTACTTTTACATTTATTAGATGTACATATGTGCAAAGATGCACTCGTTAATGTATAGATCTTCAGTGTGGTAGTCTCCTACTACAAGTCATATGTTATATAGAAGGAATTAATTTGATACGGGTATCCAGCGAATACCATGATCTCATGGCATGTGCGATGAAACACTTTTTTCAATTCACTTAAATTGTTTTTATTGAAGCTATTTATAAAAATATTTACTTCTCATTCTGATCTACATTTAAAGTGCTAGATTTGACTTGATTTGTGCTTTGATTTGAAAATCTATTTCGGGGTAAAATTGTACTTCTCACACTAGACATTTTTTTCAAGATCTTCTTTTGAAATATTTGAAGATTGCCGTAACAGAAAAAAATGCACTAGCATTAAGGAGATAGGGATATCCTTCGTTGACCGTTCATGGACGAATGAAACCCAAATCGTATATGCAGTGAAATATTTGTTTAAATAGGCTCGATCAAAATGAGAGAAGCGTCTAAACAACCGCACCTAATCTGTGATGACGAATCATTGCACAACAATGGAAGCTTAATCGCTTCGCTTCAATATGGTATCGCTCGTGAAAATGTTTTGAGAGCAAATACGTCCCGAGTAGCAAACATGCGTCACAGATAGAGTGGTTAAAATGTCAATGTGTATAGCTGTGCCTAATCTAATTATTTCCTCTGCGAGGAGGTACGATCGAGCACAAACGCTTGAGATCATTCTGAGAGGTGTGATGATATCTGCGTGATGTATAATGCGTATAATATGTGTAATGCGTGATCAGTTTCACACCCCAGAACTATCTCACACACAACCAATCGAAACCGATTTGACGTGCAGGATTATTGCTCGTCTCTCTCATTCCGTGACAGATATTACGCACCGAAGCATAATCTCTCACTTTCACAAGGATATTTTGCCATCAATTTCTCGTCGTTCAAGTCGATCCAGAAATGCGTATCGGGTTTATTTTCACTACACGAATTTGTTGCTGCAACGTCACGGTATTTTTTCGATAGAATAGATCGCTGGAAATAACTTCCTAAAATATCTTTGTTCAGATAGCAGCAATCGTGTTTTCGATGGTACCATGTTTGACTTTTTTACTCTCTTTCCTATATTACGATGATTTAATCGACGAATTATTTAACTCTTCCTTCTTTATTTATATGGTGCGTTCATGCTGAATCTTTCGAAAACAGTCTCGAAAATAGGAGAGAGATGAGAAAAATTTGTGAAAATCGAACAATAAACTGAAATTAATATTAATGCATTTGAAATTATAGCATTGGTTATAAACTTTTTTTTAGTGCTTGTTCTTTTTTTCGGAGGCGATACTGATTTTGGTCACGATTATTAGTATTGTGAGAGGACTTCTGCGCTATATTTCTATGTGTATTGCGTGTCAGGCAAGATTTTTTCCCTTTATAAGCACGCACGGTATGTCAATCAACTTAAAGAAGGAGAGATGCGAAACGGCAACTATGCCGGAGGGTATATCCGCGCTCTCTTCCTTTCGCACGCTCTCTCGCCCGTTTCCTGGGATCAGGGTGATTTGGCACGCAGCCAACTCGCTCTAACTTGATTCAGAACCCAGATACAAACATGGGGTTTTCAGAATTCAGATATGGTTGGAGATAGCTACAAGATTGCGTTTCCAGTATAAGCACTCAAACTTTGATATTTCTCCTTCTTTAAGCACAATAAGCACTTGACTCCTATTGCAGATCTTATTGATTTACATCTGGATAATGTTTGCAGTTATGGTACCGGCGTTTTGGAATTTGAATATAATGTTCTGAACATAATCCGAACCTTAAGACATTATAAATTTTAGGGGAGGAATGGGCGCGCTTTATTTGGTGTCATCATTGGTGCAAGTGTATTTTCTCGTGTGCAGCTTTATCCTGACGTTGTATAGGAAGCAGTGAGTGGTTGTGTATTAATTAAATTACTTATTAATTACTTTAAATCTTTATTAATCTTTAATCTTATGTTAAAGTCATGGACGATATTACAAGAAATAATGTATTTTGTCATTTGTTAGAAATGCGTACTCGTCAGTGAATATTAATCTTCAGTGTGGTAGCTTCGTACTACAAGTCAAATATTATATAGAAGAAATTAATTTGATACGATTATGCTTCAAATATTATGATATGAGCATTCGAGGAAACAATTGCTTTCAATTTATTTTTTTCTGCAACTACGAGTAATAAAAGTGTTTATGAGTTGTGCTGTTGATTTGAAAATCTATTCAGAGAAGAAATACTGCAGAGGAAATGCTGTCTTCTCCAACAGCACCTTGTTTTCAAGATCTTCTTGAGATTACCTAAACTGCATCACATTTTCCAAGCACCGCTCCTTACTGGTGCTGACGAATGTCCTTGCGCAACAATGGCAGCTTAATCGCTACGAGAGTCGCCGTCAATATGAGGCCGGTTGTGTAAGAATCGGTAAAAGGCTGGCACAGCAAATTTTTGACAATTCGTGAAAATTTAGGATTAGATGTTCTCGAGGGTGGTGATCACCATAGTCGACTTCATTTTGCTCAAACTCGATCGGTGCAGCCAGACTGCAACCATGCTGAATGGCACCATTTTTCCGTATCCCGTCTCTATATTTGTGAAATACTTTTAAAAAATTTCAGTGTATGTAATCGACCATGCCGAATCGAACCATGATATTCACGTGTCATGGAAATCACGCGTTGATTTTTTTCAAAATCATTCTCGAATGTAAGGAAGAAGTGACCTCTTAATTGTACATCATTCGATGCGGCTTGTCATGGGCATCATTTTGAATATATATTGTATGACATTTTGAGTTAACATATTTTTGCTATTTTGGTTTTTGTACTTCATTTCCCTCTTATTTCCCTCCGATTTCACCCCGCACAGCTCAAATCGCGCGCGTCGAATGAGAAATGAAGGGTGAAATGGGGTGAAATGAGAGCGAAATGAAGTACAAAAACCAAAATAGCAAAAATATGTTAACTCAAAACCTCATACAATATATATTCAAAATGATGCCCATGACAAGCCGCATCGAATGATGTACAATTCAGAGGTCACTTCCTCCTTACATTCGAGAATGATTTTGAAAAAAATCAACACATGATTTCCATGACACGTGAATATCATGGTTCGATTCGGCATGGTCGATTACATACACTGAAATTTTTTAATAATATTTCACAAATATAGAGACGAGATACGGAAAAATGGTGCCATGCAGCATGGTTGCAGCCTGGTTGCACCGATCGAGTTTGAGCAAAATGAAGTCGACTATGGTGATCACCACCCCCGAGAACCTCTAATCCTAAATTTGTACGAATTGTCAAAAGTTTGCTGTGCCAGCCATTGGGGAGGGTCGCCTGATTCTTACACAACCGGCCTCATATGATAACGCTCGGGAAAATAGAGCGATAACCCAAACACTTTTCTGCGCTCAGCACTGCGATAAGGGCGCATATTACCTGCCCCAAACATGCAACTTTGAGGGGTGAGTAAACATTGCTTCAGTAGGGATTTTTATTCGTACAACACTTCAAGCAGCGATAATGTATTTAATTCACTCCTCTTCATCCTCAGATTCCATATCGCCTAATGATTTTCCTGCGTGTCTATCAACAAATTCACCGTGAAGATTCATATAACTATTCATAAGGGCGCATTTTACTCTACTCCGTCTCGACTCGACTCGACTCGGGCGACTCGGTCCGTCGCTCTGAGCGGTCTCTTCTATTCCTCTCTGATGAAGACCTCTATCGTCTAACTCAATCGACGACCTATCGACCTATCCTCGTTCAACAAGAGGACCACTGTCTGCTGAAAGCCTAGTGCCGGGCTACACTCTATTACTATGGCACTTGATGAGGTTATACCATCCGTTTCCACATCTTCTCTTCCCGATCGATCCTCCACGCAGAAAACTCCCGCAACTCCGACGACTCGCTTCACCTCCTTCCTCTCACGCTTCAATCGCTCTACCGATGACGCTCTTCCTCTTCTCGAGCTAGTCAAAATGATGAAAGCAAGGATGGATGAGCTGTCCACCAGTCACGAAGAAATGAGAGCTGAACTCCGGTCCGTGAGTTCCAAACTGGCCGTGATGGAGAGTGACCAAGCGCTATTGGCAAGAGAGAATGCACAGTTGAAACAGAAGATCGCTGCCTTCCCCATCCTGCCCCTTCCTCCCCTCATTCCTCCCCAGAAAACTGCACCGACCGCTATCCCCACTGCGACTCCACCCCGAATGATTCTCCCCCCTTCACAGCCAATTATTGCTAACTGTGAGAGTGGAGTGCGCGAGATTGTGGAGTCGGTCGAACGGGATCGGGCGGTCGTCATCTATGGATTACCGGAAT
>LS555566.1:165073-192795 GCA_900490775.1 Pristionchus maxplancki | reverse complement strand
CGAAGATTCGCGAGCACAGTTTTGCGAATCGCGTGAGCAATGTCCTGTACAATGCGCTTCGAAAGGGAAGAATCCCAACAGCGTATTCAGAGTTTATGAAGTTGATGAGTAAGGAGGTGTGATGACTTGTACGCTTGCTCGCTCTACTTGGTAGTACTCGCCCCTTTAGCACCACACCACTACCCCACCCCCCCCCCCCACAATTATACCATCGATGTGCGGATAAATATTATTATTATTATTATTATATTCTTGTTACTGCTTCGACTCTTTCTCTTTCTGCCCACGTTGCACAATTTAGAGCGAATCGACTTGTAGAAGTCCGATGATTCTGTAAATATAACTCTTGTTTTTTAATATGGACAACAGCTTCAACAGTGTTACTTAAATAAGTAATGGTCACCTCCATGCGCTCTCTTGACGTGCTCTCGTAGGTGTCCGATGGTTGTGAATGATTGTCCGCACAGTTTGCATCGAAATCGGTCAGGATCGGCCTCTGAGTCTGTCGAATCGCCTACGGTTCCGTCTGGAATACATTATTTTTTTAATGTTTAGAATAAAACAAATATACCTTCATGCCTCTTCAAGTGCTTCGTCAGCTGAAATTCCTTCTCGAATCGCCTCGGGCAGAGTGTGCAGAGATGCTTGCGAACCAGTGACTTCAGAACGGTCCCTCTTTTATGGCTCGCGAGATGCTTATTCAATACGCCCTTATTGCTGAATCCGCGGGGGCACTGATCACATTTGTATGGGTACTCGCCTGAGATTTAATTATATTTTGTTTAAATAAATTATAATAAACCTGTATGACTGATCATATGCGCCTTGAGATTAGTTGTATTTGTGAATGCTTTTCCGCACTTTTTGCAGTTGTATAATGTCCTGTTATCTGCAAAACGGCCAAATTGCGGTCAATCATATTGGAACCTTACCAGTATGCGCGCGTTTATGCTTGTTGAACGATTGGCTATTAGCCAGAGTCTTTCCGCACACATCACATTCGTATTTCTTCTTGCGGGGATCATCTTCGGCTTAAAATATTTTATTTTTATTTTTATTATTTTTAAGTTAATAAGTCACATTCGAAACTAACGCAAATGATCGTTCCTGTGTTCCTTGAGCAGAAACTTGGACGGGAAGCGCTTGTCGCATTCGTCACATTCGAAGGGTTTCTTGACGCTAACATCATCTTAAATTTATTAAATTATTGCAATCAAACATTTATTAAACCAACCGGCATGCTGCGTTTGCATGTGACTTCTCAGATAGACTTCGCGGCGAAAATCTTTTCCGCATTGCTGACATTTGAAGGGTTTCTCGTCGCTCGATTTCTTCACTAAATTATACGTGCATTTGATAATGTTTATAGTTGTGTTAAGTCAAAAATTAGGAGAATCACATACGATGCACCATTCGGCGATGAGATGCGAGATGTCTGACCAGCTTTCCGCAGATTGTGCACTCCTCCTTCGGTTTTTCGTCGTCCGCTGGAAATTTAACTAGGTTTGCTATATTTTTCAGATTTTTAGATCACAAACTGGTCATTAATGACGCTAATAACACTATTTTTTCGTAAATTTCTGATAACGAACGCAGATGATTGAACAGCTGATGTTGCTGCATCGCGTGCTTGCCAGTGAAGCGCTGGCCGCACTGATCGCAACGGAAGGGCTTCCGTGCTTCGATGTTATCTGGAGAAAAAAGAAATTTTCATTTATTTTCTTTTTTTTGAGCAGTACGAACCTTCATGCGACTTCCTATGATGAGCTAGCACGGTCGGCCCAGTGAACAATTTTCCGCAAACGTCGCATTCGAATTTTTTCGCTTTTCGTGGATCGTCCTCAGCTAAAATGGAGTTAATTAAGTAATACGGATCCACTTTTTGTTGATTTTTTGTATCGAACTCACGTAAATGCGTAATCTGATGCCGTCTCAGGTAGTTCAACGCCTCAAATCTTTTCCACACTGATCGCATTTATGCGGTTTTCTTTGCTCTTCGGATTCTGAAAATTGATTTTTTTGAAATAATTTCGAAATTATAAACTCACGCCCATGCTTCTTTCTGTGCGTATACATCGCTGTTCTGTGCTTGAATCGTTTTTCGCAAACTGAGCATTGAAACTGCCACTTTGCTTCATTATTTCCTGCAAATATGAAATTAATATCTTGCAAAAGAACAATTTTTTTGAAAAAATAATGAAAAAGAACCTCACCCGCATGCGTCCATTTGTGGTCTTCCAGAAGTCGCTCCGAACTAAATCGCTTGTCACATAGATTGCACTTGAATGGTTTCCTTTCTTCCTCGGTATCTTAAAAGGCGTTAAAAGTGCACAACTGCATTGACCAACCCGCATGGATTCTCATGTGATCTGCAAGGCCTCCAGGCTTCCTGAATCGTTTGCCACAGACGTCGCAAGCGTGTGGTTTTGCAGCGTTTTCTAAAAACAAAAACAAGAATATTTTTTTTTAAGTAATAACTAAACAAGCCTCACCTCCAAGACACTTGTGCGTGTCAAGGTTCTTTTGCCACTTGTAACTCCTCTTGCAGACTGTACATTCAAATCTTGTCATGACATTCTGGTCTCTAGAGGTCGCCACGTGATCGGAACCATCTTCGCTCTTTAAAACGTATTTTTACACAATACGACAATAACAACAATTTCGGAACTCACCTCGCTTTCCTCACTCTCGGAATATTCATCTTCTTCAGAATCGGAATCCTCCTCATCGTTCAAATCTGCTTGTCTCTCTTCTTCGTGAGCATTTGATTCAATTCCGTCGGAAACATTGGTACAAGCGGACAGATGGTTTGCATTTTCATCATTGCGTTCCTGGGAGAATGAAATTACCAGTATAAGTGAGTAAATGCACGTACCACATTCTCTACGGAACACCTAGCGCGAGTCTGTTCCTTTTCGATAATCCAGTTAATTGTGTTCTCCAGTGTCTCGGTCAATCTATGGGCGAGACCGCGAATAGCTCTGAAAAAAACAATAGAAATACGAAAAGAACAGTTAAATGTATGTGGAATGTCACCGTTTTCCGTCCGACGATTCCTGCACAAGGCTACGGTCGTTTTCGAGTGAGGATATAGTGAATGTCAATTCCTTAATTATCAATTGTATTCGTGAATTTAATAAAGCCTAACCTCTGATTCGGCATCACCTTTGATCATGTCATGCATGAGATCCAGTGATTTTTGCATTACACTTCCAAGTTGATCAGTGGAGGAGAGACGGAAAGCCTGAATGGCACACATGTAGGTCCCAATAAATTTGATAGTGGTTTTACCTTTCGACGTGTCTCCTTGATTCGATCTAGAATATCCATATTTGAGCTTAAAAATAACAAAGTATATTATTTACAAGCGAAGTTAAAATTAGAAGATGGAAAAGAAAGGAAATATACAGGGTAAACGTCATCGTTTGCGAGGGTCTGGGAGAGACATAGCTAGGTTAGTGATTATAGAGTAAACCAAGCATCCGATCTAGAGGTAGCACACCTCATAAACTTATTGGGTTAATAAACACTTCTACTACAGAGGCGAAGCATAGCCAGAGGGCTATATTGGTGACGAAACCAAATAATAATGGAAAAACACATTTATCATTATTTATCATTTTATTTTGCAACAGTTTTAGAATTATTCATCACCGTCATCATCAGAATTACTGTTGCTTTCCTCGTTTCTCTTTATTTTGTAATTATTTCTGCTTTCGTTGTTGCGGCACAATGAATAGTAGTACTTCGAATCATCTGCAATGTTTACAATTTTATATCTGTTGAATAAATGAATAATTACCTCTATGAACAGTCTTGACATGGCCTCTGAGGTTCACGAGTGTGGTGTATGATTGCCCGCACAATTTGCACTTGAATCGCCCAGAATCCGTTTCGTTGTCAGTGGAATCTCCTACAATTCCGTCTGAAATACATTTTTTCATTTAAATATCGTACAGATGCATGCCTTCATGTCTCTTGAGATGAGCCGCAAGCTCAAATTCTTTCTCAAATCGCCTCGGGCACTTTACGCAAAAGTGATTTCGGGGATAGGACACTTTATTGATGCCGCGCTTATGACAACCTTGATGTCTCGTCAATCGCCCTTTGCTCTCGAACCCCCGAGGGCAGAATTGGCATTTAAACTTGAATTCTCCTTAATACGCTAATTTTAAAAGCGAGTCACAATTACAATTATTTTTATTTGACAATGAATGTCTCACCGAGGTGAATGGTGTTCATGTGGCGTTTAAGAGAAGTCACGCACACAAACGATTTTCCGCATTTATCACATTCAACTTCCGGTTGCGCATCTGAATGCTTTAATTGAGCCGTAATTTTTATATTCATTGCTTACTAGTGTGTAACATTTTGTGCTTTCTGAATGATTGGCTGTTTTGAAGGAGCTTTCCGCAACTTTCACATTTGTATATTTTCTTGCGGGGATCATCATCTGCTGAAAAATACATATTTTTGTTTTGGTAAGGGCTTTTTAAACACAAACCAAGATGGGTGTTTTTGCGCTCTCTCAGAGCAAATTTCGTAGTGAATCGCTGATCGCGTTCATTACACGGGTGCGGCTTTTTGATAGTGACATCGTCTAAATATTCTTTTTAATTTCATGTTCATCATCAATCAAATTCTAACCGGTGTGACATAATTTTATGTGGGTCTTGAGGTTGTCCTCTCTGCTAAAATCTTTTTCGCAATGTGCACACTTGAACGGTCTCTTCTCTTTCTCGTCTTTCTCTGAAATATTCAGATACATACATGTCGAACGAATAATGCCCTACCACTATGCACTGATTTCTGGTGAGATCTCATATCTCTGACCATTTTCCCGCAAACTGGGCACTTTTTCGGTATTTCATCTTCTGCTGCAAAATGAACGACAATCTAGAAAAATAGTGAACATAACTGACGCAATTGACAAATGAGTTGATGTCGTAGCATTGCGTTTTTGCCAGTGAATCGCTGTCCGCATTGTTCGCATTGAAAAGGCTTCCTCGCTTCGATATTATCTGCAGAATACGAAATCTTTATTTTCGAAATGTCGTTTGAGCTATCGAGATACGCACCTTCATGTGACTTTCTGTGGTGTGCCAACACGGTCGACCCAGTAAAAAGTTTCCCGCAAAAGTCACATTTGAATTTTTTCGCTCTTCGAGGATCGTTCTCAGCTGAAATACGAACAAGATACATGAAAACAAATAGCAAATTGTGTATCTCTAGAGAGCTCACGTAAATGCGTGATCTTGTGATGCTTCAGAAAGGTCGCCGTCCCGAATCTTTTGCCACAGTGATCGCATTGATGCGGTTTTCTTGCCTCCTCGCTGTCTGAATTTAAGTAATTTTAGTGTTTTGTTGTTAATCAACTCACCCGCATGCGACTTCATGTGTAAATGGATTTGAGATTTGTACTTGAAGCGTTTCTGACAGATTGTGCACTGGGCTTGCCACAACGCCTTATTGTTGCCTAAATTATACCATTGATGTCGATCTTTGCATGTGAGTTGATCGCTCAAAAATACCATCATGGCTCGTCTTGTGCGTTTCAACTTCGGGTTTCGATTTAAAGCGCTTTTCACACAGATTGCACTTGAAAGGTTTCCTTGCTTCTTCGGTTTCTGAAAATATAATAAAATGTTGGTATTTCTAAAATGGTAACGACCAACCCGCATGGCATTGCTTGTGTTTTTTGAGTTCTCCCTTATTTTTATAATTTTTGCCACAGACTTCACATTCGAACGGCCTTCTTTGAGCTCCGTTTTCTGGAAAATGTCAAAACTCTTTTGTTCTAAAATAAGAGGACTCACCTCCAAGACAAATGTGCTTGTCAAGCCATTTCTCTATTCTATAACGTCTCAGGCATACCGCGCATTGGAACGGTCCCGTATTTTGCTTGTAAGGTGTGTTCTGGTCTCCATCATCTTCGTCGAAAACGTCATCTTTCTTCAGAGATTTGATTATCTTTCGCATCATGGATGAGAGATTCACCTCACTGTCTCCACTCTCAGATGCTTCCTTTTCTTCCTCCGAAGAGGAATCTGCTTCACGCTCCCCTTCATTGTGCAAACTGTCGGTATCTGCATGTTGCGTATCGATCGGATCCTGGAAATGCACTTTGGTTGACATGCGAATTATACTGGCGTGACGACTAGGGTTTTCTTGTTGGAATAGGGTTCTCATCAGTCTCTTCATTCTATACACTCTCTTGTTGGTCAACCGGGCGAGAGAGTGCGTAGAATGAAGAGACTGATGGAATTCCAATGGAATACAATTCCAACAAGAGAACCCTAGTGACGACGCACCGTTCTCGACACCGAAGCACGTTTGCGACGTTTCTCCTTGTCAATTATCCAATCCATAGCACGATCGAGAGATTCGATTAAGCTATGGGCAAGATTATGATCTGGGGCAGTCCTGAAAAGGATTTCACATGTTCTTCCTGTGAAAAGAACCTACCTTTCCACCTCAGGTTCTGCCACCATAGCGCGCTCGCTTGCTAGTGTTTTAAGGTGACAGGTGACGAATGTCATCTCCTAAATAATCAAGAGGCGTGGCTTTGTATGACAACAAAACAAACCTCCGGATCTGCATCACTCTTGATCATGTCTTGCAGGAGATCCAGCGCCTTCTGCATTACACCACCGAGCGATTCAGTAGAGGATAAACGGAATGCCTTAGACAGGAAATTATTTTAGCATGCCTCCAAATATATACCAACCTTTCGTCGCGCCTCCTTGATTCGATCCATTCGTGTTTATGTACCTGGAATTGAATTTTTTTTGTTCAATGCGAGAAATATAATGGGAAAAAGAAAGGTTTGTGGTGTTATCGAGAAACTGGAGAATCTCGCGAGTCGATAAACTGAATGGACAACAGAATGGATGGATAATGAACGATCTTATTTTCGCACTCACTAAAACATTAGTGCGTGACAGGTGTATTTATGACTGGATAACATCATCTATCTTGAATAATGAATGACATGCGCCCGATTCTCGTATCGAAAACGCGTTCGAGTGTGCATAAAAGCGGATGAATACCGAACAAAGGAAACTGATTATAACTCAAAGAGATGCCGCGAAACGAAGATGAGGGTAACATCATGGGAGTGTATTACAAGAGAAGAGCCAGTGGGCGCGAAAGCAGTAAATCCTTTTTCATAGCATTTCTGTCGATTCCCCCTGTACGATGACATTTGCACACTCGCAAGTACGTTCTTTCCACCAATGCACATCGCCTTTTCGGGGTTATCACAAATTTACGAAAAGTTGTTTATCGTTCCGCGCGTAACCAAATTCCAATTTAATTCGAATTTGCTTAATTAATTATCAATATTGTGTTAAATGGGTGCTAATCCATCACAATAATCGAGTTGTGTTGTTAAAACACGAAAAAATATAAAGGAATGGCCACAAAATGCAAATGAAAGCAAAAGTGGGCGGAGTTTCAGCAGTTTTGACGCGCGCTTTCTTTTTTTGACCCGAAATACGATCGTATCATTTTAAAAATGTGATAGATGCAATTCAGTCTCCTTTCTCTCTTTCCGCGCTTTCTAGCATACTGTCTCCCCCTCTCCTTATCATTCATTATCATTCCTCTCCTCTATTCCTTCCTACACCTCCACTAACCTTTCACTTTCCGCGCCGCGTTATCACACGAATAGTTCCGTTTCTTGACCAACTTTTGCCTAGACCAGAGAATTACAAACGGCTATGGATCGACTGAAGCAGACGCGACGGAAGGTAGAGTAGACATTTGTAAAACTGGGAGTCGATGAGCAACATTTCCTCATCTCAGGCATTCCGACTCTCCTCTTCCGATCAGCTGGGTAGTGTAATGCAAAAGGCGCTTGATCTCCTGCAAGATATGGTCAAGAATGACGCCGATCCCGATGTGAGTAAAATATATTTATTGGTGAACGGAAAAATCATTCAGGAGATCACATTCGCGAAATCTTCTCTAGAGAATGAACGCTGCATGGCAAAGGACAGCGACAGTGAAAAGTAAGGGGACTTTTATAGTTCCTCCCCTTTTACTCCTCCCCTTACCATTAAAGAAGGTCCTTGGGCTCAGTGGCTATGCGCCATTTAGGAATCCATGTTCCGTCCTTTCAGGATCGTCCCTCTTCGCAATCTCGTCTATCAATTATCCGAGACGCTCGAGGGAACAATGTCATGGGTAGTGGACAGAGAGAAGGGCAGGATGGAGGTACCTTTAGTAAAAATTGTGAGTTTTTTGTGCGCCAGGAAAACTAACATCTTTTTGTTCAGGAAGCTTACTGTAAAAGGGTGGAAAATAGGGACGATTTGTTCGATGTCTCTGACGTCGATGGAGAAGTGGAGGAAAGTGCGAAGATGGGCTCTCGGACCAAAACGGAGGACGTGAGAATTAAATTTATTCTTTCAACAGTCAAAAGTTGCATTGCAGGAAGTGACTTCGTTCGATTTGTGCAATTTGTCGGACAACGAGGAGCATTCATATGAAAAAGACTCGACTGACACGTCGTCAGTAGATGACTCGGAGAAGCCGTCAGATAAGGATGAGTACTCTGTCGGATCATGGATTAGTGATAGTGAGGTGAGCAATATGCGGCACATCCAAGATAAATACTGAATTAAAGGCAAGCGAAGAAGGCTCGAATAAACGAAATGTAAGAAAGGAGAGACCTTTTCAATGGTCCTCTCTGCATCAACACAAGAAGAGTCAGTTTTTTTTGTTGTGTACATTTTATATTATTCTTTTCAGAAAAGCCGGAGATTCGAAAGCCTCACAAGTGTGATGATTGTGGCAAACGCTTTCGTGTTATGGGCGGACTTCGTAAACATAGCGTAACGCATTTGCGTGAGTGTTTTGCATCGTATTTTACTATGGCAAAACAATACAGTCCTTTAACAGCCGAAGACGACCCGCGTAGACGACCGCTGGAGTGTGATGAGTGCGGGAAGAAATTCTCGGGATCCAGTGTGCTAGCCCATCACAGAAAGTCGCATGAAGGCTAGTTTTCTGCTGTTGCTCCCAAATTTAGACAAAATCTCATGTTTGCAGTTGACATCGCAAAGAAAAAGCCTTTTCAATGCGAAGAATGCGGGCAGAGATACACAGGCAATCACGCACTACAACTGCATAGATTAGTCCACTTGCGTAAGTCGTTGAAATTGTCATTATTGAAAATGTTATTGTAATTGATAATTAATTTTATTGAAATAATTATGTTATTTAAAATAAATAAAAATGCGCATTTCAGCGGAGGACGACCCACGGAGAGCTGCATTGAGAGAAGACTGTACCGTGTGCGGGAAATCGGTCAGGAATCTCCAATCTCATCTGAAAGCTGTGCACAGCGGTGGGAAATCGTGATTTCGGCATGTACATGTCGGACTATTGCAGAGAAAGACCCAAGCGAGAAGGAAAAACGCCCGTTCAAGTGTGAACAATGTGGGAAGGATTTCCTTAGAGCAGATTACCTCAGAGTGCACATACGATTGCATCACACCGGTTAGGTTTTTTTATTTTTTATTTTTTTAGATTTTTTTAAAATTAAAAATTAAATGATCAGCCGATGTGACCGTGAAGAAACCCCACCCATGTGATGAATGCGATCAGCGATTCATTACGAAGTATGCCCTGAGAGAGCACAAGAACACGCATCTGGGTTTGTATTTCACAACTAAGCGACAAAAAACAATAACAAAAAAAAATTTTAAAAAATTTCCAGCAGATGACGACCCGCGCAAGAAGATTTACAAATGTGAGGTCTGCGGAAAGTTCCTGCAAAACAGCCAATCGTTCAGAAAGCACAAACTGAGTCATACTAGTGAGTATTTCATTGATTCGGAATAGATCAAGGGTGTATACTTTTTACAAAATTGCAAATACAGATGCGAAACCAGCATTAAAATGCGGGAAATGCGGAAAGTCGTATCGTTGCATGAGTACTCTGAAAATCCACATGAACAGCGTGCACATCGGTGAGCAAAGCAATAAATAAAAAAATAAAAAAATAACAAATAATAAATATTATTCATTTCAGGTGCATTCAAATACAACTGTCAGTTCTGTCCTCGGGGGTTCAACGCCAAGGGGAGGTTAATGAAACATCAAGATTGCCACAAGCGCGGCACCAATAAAGTGTCCTTTCCCCGCAATCAACACTGCACGCTATGCCCTAGGCGGTTCGAAAGGGAGTTTGAGTTGGCGGCGCATATCAGGAGACATGAAGGTTAGTTTGTTACTGTTTAGTCTTCGGGTTGCGTTTTTTCCTTAAATTTTTCCTTAAACTTCTTTCTGTAGGTCAGGTTCAAATGGTTTTACTCTAAGATGATGGGACTAAAATTCAGTTTTTTTAGACGGAACAGTCGGCGATTCGACTGATAACGAGACGGATTCTGAAAGATTTAAATGCAAATTATGTGGCCAGACGTATTCATCAATAGGCCACCTCCGAGGACACGTCAAGACTGTTCATAGAGGTAATTGTTTATTTATTCTTCACTTATAAAACTCTAAACATGCAGATGATTCGAAGTACTACTATTCGTTGTGCCGTAGCAACGAAAGCAGAAATAACTACGAATTAAAGAAAGGAGAAAACGAAGAAAGTAGTGATTATGATGATGTAGAATCTAATGATGACGGTGATGAATAATTCGAAAACTGTTGTCAAGTAACTTCAATCTGTTGATAAATGTGGTTATGACAAACACCAAATAATTTGATTCTCCTATCTATCAAGCCCTCTGGCTATGCTTCACCTCTGTAGTAGTGCGGTTTATTTGCCCACTAAGTTTATGAGGTGTGATTCCTTTAGATCGGATGCTCCTCTTCTTCTCTTGCATTTCTTTCTTATGTGTCTCCGAACCCCTTACAAATTTCATTCCCCACTTTGTTCTTTGAACTTCGCTGGTAATTAATCCATTTCGCGATTTTTAGGCTAATATTAAAATATAAGCAAACATGGATAGACTCAAGGAAGCACGTCGAAAGGTACCTCCACTACCCATTTTAATGAAGGATTCATCCGATTCTTTCAGGCTTTCCACCTCCCCTCTTCTGATCAATTTGGCAGCGTCATACAAAAATCACTGGATCTCCTGCATGACATGATCAAGGGTGATGTCAATGCGGAGGTTAGCCTTTATTAAATTCAGGAATTCAATTGATTATTAAGGGAATGGCCTTCGCTAAAAAGTCTCTGGCAAATGAGCGGCCCCAAGTGCAGAAATCGAACGGAAAGCGGTGAATTTCCTTGCCACTTCTTCATTGTTTTTTTCCAATCGCTGCTCGTGCAGGAATGATCCCCTTTGCCTCCTCTCCGATAGACTGTCCGAGTCGCTCGATGCCACGGCTAAATGGATTATTGAGAAGGAGAAGAATCGCGTTAAATGTCCTATGGATAGCATGGTATGTGCATTCACCGACTTATCCTTGAAAAATGCCGAGTTTTCGCAGGAACCCCTGGACGAAAATGTGAACCATCTGTTCGTTTGTGGCGATATTTCGAATGAAATTGAATCAAATGCGGGCGAAGTGGAGAGACAAACATGTTCGAACGATGATGATTCTGAATCTGAAGAAGAAGAAGAAGAATTTTCGGATAGTGAGGTGAGTTTCGAAATTGTTATTATTGTTATCGCGTTGTTGCTTTTAAGAGCGAGGTTGATTTTGATCGCGTGGAAAATAGTGGAGACCAAAGTGCAAAAGATATGGCAAGGTTTGAATGTGCGACCTGCAAAAGGAGCTATAAGTACCAAAAGAATCTTGACACTCACAAGTGCTTAGGAGGTAAGGCTTGTTTATTTTTTATTCCTTTTTTTGTTTTTTTGTTACTCTTTTCAGAAAACGCTGCAAAACCCCACGCTTGCGATATCTGTGGCAAACGATACAGAAAGCCGTTTGCCCTTGCAGCTCACAAGAGGATCCATGCGGGTTGGTTGTATCGCCAATCGCTTCGAGAGATGTCTTGTGACTTTCAGACACCGAAGAAGCCCGAAAGCCATTTAAATGCAATTTATGCGACAAACGATTTAGTTCGGAGAGACTTCTTGAAGACCACAAATGGACGCATGCGGGTGAGCTTCTTTTTTCTTTAGTTTTCTCTTCATCCGTGCTTGCATTTGGTTTTTTGCAAGAGATTAATTTTATATTTGCAGGAAACGATGAATCTAAGTGGCAATTTCAATGCTCGGTTTGCGAAAAACGCTTCAAGCACAGAACAGCGATGTATACGCACAGAAAGAAGCATGGACGTGAGTTTACAATTTTTAAAATTTAAATAAAAGTTAATTTCTAGAAACCGAAGAGGAAAGAAAACCGCATGTGTGTGATCAGTGCGGCAAGAGATTCGGCACGGTCAACTGTCTGAAACAGCACCAGATCACGCATTTGCGTAAGTTTTTCCAAATTATAAATGACATTTTTTATAAATCTTTTCATAAAAATTAAATTACAGCTGAGGACGATCCGCGAAGGGCGAAGAAATACGAATGTGACGTTTGCGGGAAGCTATTTACTGGGTCGACCGTGCTGGCGCACCATCGCAAGTCGCATGAAGGTAAAAGAGTGAACACAATGGGTACGACAAAAAGTATTTTTTCTAGATAATATCGAAGCGAGAAAGCCGTTTCAATGCGATCAATGCGGAAAACGCTTCACTGGGAACCACATGCTGCAGCAGCATCAGCTATTCTTTCATCTTCGTCGGTTTTATTTTTAAAATTGTGAAATAATAAAAAAATTTAGCCGAAGATGACAAACCGAAAGAGGAATGCCCAATCTGTGGAAAGATGGTAAGAAGTATTGCCTCTCATAACAAAGCGGTGCATGGTATGTTTCAGCTTTTTGAACTCGTGTTTGAACTAATAATTTCAGAGAAAGATCCAAACGATAAGGATAAGAAACCGTTCAAGTGTCAACAATGTGGAAAAGATTTTCGTCGAGAAGATTATCTGAAAAGTCACATGCAAACGCAACATGCCGGTTCGTTTCTTCTTTTTTATTGAAATTATTAGCAAATTAATTAATTTAAGAAGATGTGAGCATCAAGAAACCTTTCGGGTGTGATGAATGTGACAAGCGCTTCCCGTCCAAGTTTCTACTCAAAGAACACAAAAACGATCATTTGCGTTAGTTTCCTAATTTTAACTTAAATTCATTTTCCTGAAAATTAATTTCTAGCTGATAATGATCCGCGCAAGATAAAATACGACTGTGAAGTGTGCGGAAAGACGATGGCTAATAGCCAATCATTCAACAGACACAAGCGCTCTCATACTGGTAACGAGCTTATTTTTTTACTCTTGGAGAGTACTTTGACACTAATTTACTTCTCAGATGACCGACAATTATACAATTGCAAGAAATGCGGAAAGTCATTCACAAACACGACTAATCTCAAGGCGCATATGATCAGTCATACAGGTTTATTATTATTTATTTAAACAAAATCTAATTAAATCTCAGGCGAATACCCATACAAATGTGATCAGTGCCAACGCGGATTCAGCAAAAAGGGCGTATTGAGTAAGCATCTCGCGAGCCATAAAAGAGGAACCGCTCATAAGTCGTTGGTTCGAAGGCATCTCTGCACACTCTGCCCTAGGCGATTCGAAAAGGAGTTTCATTTGACAGCACATCTGAAGAGACATGAAGGTAAAAAAATTTTATTCCAAATAAAAATATATATATATATTTCAGAAGGAACGGTCGGTCATTCGACTGATTCTGAGGCTGACCCAGACCGATTTCGGTGCAAACTTTGCGGGCAATCATTCACCACAATCGGACATCTTCGAGATCACGTCAAGAGAGTGCATGGAGGTGAACATTATTTTTAGTGATTTCAAAAAAGAAAAAAGTATTCGAAAAACACACTTAGATAACTTATTTGCAGAATCGTCGGACTTCTATAAGTCGATTCGCTCTAAAGTGTGCTACGTGAGCAGAGAGAGAAAAAGTAGAAGCAGTAAGAATAGAAGTAACAATGAAGCTATTGACGGCGAAGATGGAGGATCGTCAGACGAGATGGATTCTGAGGATGATGTCGAGTAATTATTGTTGTATAGAATATTGTCTAACATAACTTATTTAACGATAAATAAAAGATGTTAATTTTAATAATCAGACGCATTGTTTTCTATCACGTAATAATTAGCATCCGCATTGAGCTTCAAGTAATCATCCTCATTAGTGATGACAATTCGGCACTCGTCTCTCCTCATTTCGCGTGCTCTCTCGTCTCTCTGACCGGCGAGAGATCATTCGAAACGAGAGAGGCGCGCGCCGAATTGTCATCACTAATCCTCATTAACCTTAAAATTAACCCAATGTTATGTCTTTTAAACTTAATCTGCTTACTCCCTCCAAGAGATCTCCTAGAAGCTTCCTTAACACCGGTCTATCAGATGGACGTTTTGATAACATACCCTATTTAGGTGCAAGAGATGTGAAATAGGGTTGAAAGTTGTGGTACAGAGTTGCCACTGGTAGCACTGCGTTTTACGACTTCCTTTCTACGCATTCCTTATCAGTGAGCACCGCATTGGAATTGATTGCGCC
The DNA here is from genome assembly GCA_900490775.1 of Pristionchus maxplancki. Classification (NCBI taxonomy): domain Eukaryota; kingdom Metazoa; phylum Nematoda; class Chromadorea; order Rhabditida; family Neodiplogasteridae; genus Pristionchus; species Pristionchus maxplancki. The sequence goes on along the minus strand of LS555566.1, from coordinate 178,233 downwards.
GTATCAAAACAAGCAACGTCATGGAGAGATTTCGATCGTAGAAGAGAGGAATGAACTGTTTCCCAAGGAAAATATGTCAAGCTCAAAAGAGGTGGCAATCACTCTGCATCCAGTTTCTCTTATCAGTCAATCACATCTAACTCTCCCCTCTCTCTACCCTTCTACCAATCATCCCGTATCACCAAAACACCCCATCCTCTCACTGCTGCGCGTCCTTCACTTGTTGACCAACTCTTATCTCACCGAGTGATCAGCAGCTCTCTAGGTTCTGCATACTCTCTCATCCGGAAGGGTGACTAAAGGAGGATAGCTTGGCTAGAAATGTTTTTTTTCATTCTGCACGCTCTCTCGCTTCTCTGACCGGTGAGAGAGCACGCGGAAGGAAGAGACGATTTTATACGAAGCGATCCCTATACTAGAGAGCTGTTTCATACGCACACTCCCACGCTAGGTGGCGTGTGAATTTGGGTAGATCTGTTTCTTTCGACCCATGTGTTCGCTAAAATTTGCTTTACAGACAATGAACGACTTGCACGCCCAATTTGACGGTGGTCTTTCCTCTTCCGATCAGTTAGATAGCGTGATGCAGAATACCCTTTACCTACTGCAGGATATGATCGAGTGCAACGCTGATTATAAGGTAATTCTTTATTTCAGCCTCTCCATTTACGAAACAGACAGGATGTTTTTCAAATATAATGAGTATGAACATCAATTCAGAAGCTCACACTTGCCAAAGCATCGCTCAATAATGAACGTCATGTGGTTGCAGATTGTGACTCTGAAAGGTTAATTATTTCATTCAGCTTAGATGATTCGGCTCATTGTGTTCGAAGTTACCTTTATAATTTCGCCTACTGTTTTTCAGATTGGATCCAATTCACAATCTCGTCCACGACTTGACCGAGTCACTGGAAGTCACAGTGGAATGGCTCATCAACAAGGAGAAAACCAGGGTGGGACAACGTGCTGTTAACGAGGTACGTTTGATGTTGTGGACGTTAAAAAGAGACAAGGAGATGCACTCTATCGAATATTCAAGGTGCCTATCGACTCAGACGATTTGTTTGATTTATCGGATATTGAGCGAAGTAAACCGGTTGCAAACCAAGAAAAGACGAAACACGGGACGAGAAAAGTTTTATCTGAAAATTCTCTTGATCTGTGCGAGATATCGGACAATTACGACGATGAATCCGCATCTTCAATGGACGATGCGACAAGGAATTTGATTGGAGAGGTGAGATTGGAGAGGTGAGAACCTGCAAGCAGTGATGTGCTCAGATAAAAAATTAGGCCATGCCTAAGAACATCTGTAAACATGAATCTGCGAACGGTCGGATGTACGTTTCAGTTCTGCCGACGAGCCAGGAAGGTCAACTATGCTGTGGATAGAAGTGATGGTGATTCCTCGTCAGATGAATATTCCGAAGACTCTGACGATCAGCAGATTGCTAATCCTTCTGAGATTTCTGATGAATCTGGAAGCGAGGAAGCCGTTTTGAGTCGTAGTTCTAGTAGAAATTCCATGGAAGAAGAGAGACCGTTCAAATGCGACATTTGTGGAAAACGATACAAGAGAAAAGGCGTGCTCGTGCAGCACCAGATGAGACATGGAGGTAAATAGTACAGTTTTGGATTAGAAAGGTCGATTTGCATTGAGTTAAATATGTTTATAGAGGCGACGCTCGAATGCGATGCCTGTGGTAAGAAATTCAAGACAAATGCAGATCTTGAGCAACACCAGTGGACTCATAAAGGTGGCGTATAGAGAAATTCTTGATTCAATATCCACTTTCAAGGCGAAAAGGAAAGGCTTCGCTTTCAATGCGAGGTTTGTGACCAACTTTGCATGCACAGGACAACGTTGGCTCAACACAAGAGGAAGGAGCATGCGAGTGAGAAAAACTCATTGTATAAAGCTGCGAACGGGGTCGACGTCGAGACTATTTCTCTGGAGACAAATCGTCCAGACGTCGACAATGTTCGCACCATAAAGCTGCAAACCACTTATGTAGTATTTTTCCAGATAGTTTGAAGGCTAGTAAACCGCACAAATGCGAAGAGTGCGGCAATCGATTCCCTCTTTTGAGTGCTCTGAAGAAGCACCAGATCACGCATTTACGTTGGTTTTTTTTGTTGCTTTGTATTGTGAATGTTAATAAAAAGACAATTTTAGCCAAAAACGACCCCCGAAGGAATCCATTCAGCTGCGATATTTGTGGGAGAGAATTTTCTGGATCGACTGCAGTTGCACATCACAAGAAGTCGCATGAAAGTAAGCAAATATTTGAAACCCATTTCATCATCGAAAAAATTATTTTAAAAAACAATATTTTCAGCTTCCTTAGAGAAGAGGAAGCCCTTCAAGTGTGCTCATTGCGAGAAGCGGTTTACTGGAAAACATATGATGCAATTGCATGAGATATCACACTTGCGTATGTTTGATTTCATTGACTTCGAAAATGCTGCTCAAACATCCAAAAAATAGAAAATACATATTTACAGCCGAAACTGATTCCCGAAGGCAGAAAGTGGACTGCTCAATCTGTGGGAAGTCGCTGACAAATGAAGTTGCGCTGGCTCGCCATCTCCAAACTGTTCATTCTGGTAAGTCTTTAGAAAACTTTCGACTTTAAATTTCGTTTTTTAATCAGAGAAGGACCCCAGGGAGAAGGAAAAACGTCCATTCAAGTGCGAAAAATGCGGCAAGGATTTCAGACGAGAAGACTACCTCAGGGGTCACATGAAAACTCAACATAGTGGTTAGCAATTACTGTATGATTAACTGCTGATCTTTGGTTTCTTGTTAGGAGATGATATGTCACTTTACAGACGACGTAACTGTCATGAAACCACATGCATGTGATCAATGTGACAAGCGTTTCCCGACCAAGTTTCTGCTCAAGGAACATAAGAATGATCATCTGGGTTAGATTGAATTTTTTTATATTTTATATTTTATTATATTTACAGCTGATAACGACCCCAATAAGAAGAAATTTGTCTGTGAACATTGTGGAATGACGCTTGCCAATAGCCAATCGCTTAACAAGCATAGAAAATTACATTCTAGTAAGTGTCTAAATTCCGTAGTCTATTCCAGAGTCCATCGACCTTACTTCTGTAATAATAACTTTGATATTAAGAAGACAGGCCGAAAATTAAGTGTGATAAATGCGGCACAGAATTTGCAAACAGGAGCAATTTAAAGGCGCATATGAGTAGCCATACAGGTCGGACCCCTTTCAAGAACTTAATGAAAAACAGTCTTTAGCAAATAATTTCCAGGCGAGTTCCAATACAAATGTCATCTCTGTCCGAGAGGATTCAGTACGAAACGAGTATTGAAAAACCATTTGGAAAGTCACAAGCGAGGCACCACTTTAAAATCGAGGCCGCGTAAATTCCATTGCACCCTTTGCACTCGGCGTTTTGAAAAGGAATTTCAGTTGACGGCTCATTTCAAGAGGCATGAAGGTTGTTTCAAAGCGAGATCTCCAGAAAGAAATGGATGGTTATTTTCAGACGGCACGGTCGGCGATTCAACCGACAACGAGACGGATTCGGATCGATTCAAGTGCAAAGTATGCGGGCAAACATACTCCACACTCGCGAACCTCAGAGGACACGTCAAGACTGTTCATAGAGGTAAAAATTTACCTAATCTTTACTTAAAATGTCTAAACATGCAGATGATTCGAAGTACTACTATTCATTGTGCCGTAGCAGCGAAAGCAGACATAATTACGAAATAAAGGAAGGAGGAAATGAGGAAAGCAGTGATTCTGATGAAGAATATGCTCGTGGAGCAGGGTCGGACGATGTGGAATCAGATGAAGAGGAGTGAAAATAGAAGAATTCGACTTTTATCTTGTTTCACCATAATTAAATACATATAGATTTGTATCGTTTAACTCAGTGTGCAAAAACAACTCTTGTATCGATCAGTTGCGAAACATCAGAATATAATCACAAAATGTGAGCGCATTCGGTCAATCAGTAAGAGAGTATTCGTCAACCAATGAAATGTCGAGGTCTCCTTCAGCAAGAATTGTGTTCAATTTCGCATTTCCAATTTTGTCTTTCCAAATGTTTGTATTCTGTGAAATTTTGATTGTCTACAATTGTTTAAATGTGATTGCTCACCATATCTGCTCTCATTTCGTTTTTGTACTTTTGAATCGCTCTCATTTCGAACTTGACATGCATTGCTACTAGCGCGGGCATAAGCGCCTAAATATAATATTTCTGTTTTTAAGAAAATAAAAACATTTACCTGTTTCTGCTCCGAAATTACCTCGTTTATAACAGGAATAAGAGAGAGGCGAAGTTCTCTTAGTGCAATTATCATCACTCTGATAATAAATACGATTATGGAAAACAACTTGCATTTGCTTACCTCGTGTCATTGTGTCTGGCAAAATATTCAAAGAGATCGAAACTACCGTAAAGGGCGGTCAGAAAATCTCCAGAACACTCTTTTATGATCTTGAAATAGTAATTTCGATAATTATTAAATTAAATCGATAAAAATATGAATTACCGCCAGTTCGTGTCTTGACAAAGTATGTTTCGTTATGGGTTCTTTCTTCAATATTTCAGTGAATTGATAAATGGAAATGATAATTAAGAAGGTGTCCTCGCGCTAATATGATTTTTATATTTTTTTATCATATTCGGACGATAAAGCAATAGCAATAATAACTCATTAAAAATACCAAAAACTTACAATTTCTCCTCTAGACATGCGTTCAAACAGCTCCTGTCTTCTTTCTGTGTATGCCTTCTCAAGAAATTCACGGTTCATTTCTGTAATCAGACGACTGCGTAATGCAACAGCTGGGGAAGCAATGACAATAAGTGGACTTGGCGTCACCACGGCTGTTTTTACCTCCTGACGACGCCTGAATGCCGTGGATGTGTTTCTAAAAACAACAAACGCGCTTTGTGGGCACGTTTCACAAACACTATCAAAGAAAAAAACACGATTTTATTGCAAATACTTTATTACTTTATTTTATACCTTTCACGCAGTAGAATTCATTCCAAACACTTTGGCAACGGACGATCGAAGAAAGAGACCCATAAGCAAGACTTCACCATAACACGATAATGTATATTATTACAATTATTGATATTTATTTAATCCTCATTACATAAAATTGTTCACGCTGCAGAATTCATTCCGAACACTTTTGCCACGGACGATTTTACGTAGGCGAATCCGAGTTTGAGGATGAACTCATTTCTGTGCGATCGCAGCTCGTTCCTGACTTCCTCCGGAGTCTCCTCGCGGATTTGCAAGAACTGAGACAAGAATCTTTGATGTTTCGAAAATTACGTCATTCATAGGCGAAAATGGGGAAAATATGAGCGCTAAAAGTGGAAAATTAGGCAAAAATGCTCACAGCATCGCGGAACTTGGTGAGGTCCTCCTCGTCGGAGAGCACGAGGTCGAGGAACTGCAAAATATGTAGTTATTAATAATTAAATAATAATTAATTAATTTTCAAGTTATTAGTTTAATGACGATAAGGTAAAAGGTAAGGTAAAGGTGACACCGTTATTCTAGGCACTTGCGTCCTGCGGTGCGCCACTGCTAGGCCAGTGAACAATTAAAGGCCAATTCAGTCCGGAGGGCCTAATCTCTTCTTCGGACCTACTTTACCGCGTGATCTAGTCACTACCAATTCCCCTGTCGGGCGCCTTGGTGGGGCGGAGGCGGTGTCACGGCCGGGAATCGAAGCGAAGTGGTGTAGTGGTCTAAGGCGCCCTCCCATTCCATCCCACACGGGTTCCTTAATTGTTCACTGGCCTAGCAGTGGCGCACCGCAGGACGCAAGTGCCTAGAATAACGGTGTCACCTTTACCTTACCTTTTTACCAACAGGGTATAATTATTAAAAATTCTACGAATTACGTGAGAACTTGCACGAACCTTTTTTGCCGGAGCATGAGCAGCCGGACTCAGCTTGCCCATAAAAGAGTCGAGCATGGTGGGCTTGGCCTGCAAAGGCGGTAAATAGGTTAAAGTACTCCCCCAGTGATAAAAAAAGTGTCGAGCATGGCTGGCCTTTTTTGAATTGCGTGTCTATTTACATGAATCGTAGAAACCGATCGTTACAATGGAGAAATAAAGACGTAAAGATCAAAAGTACCTTGATTAGAGCCCTTCCAGTGTTGAATCTTTCGATGATTTCGGGCGTGGGCTTGAAGTCGGCCATGGGTTGATCCGTAGTCATTTTTCAATTGAAAATTCTGAAATTCGTACGAAAAATATAGTTTTAGACGAGTAGCGAAAGGCTAAATTCCAGAGAACAAATGAAAAAGTAAAAGGTTTTGACACATCCAGCTAGGTGATGCTCATTGGTGAGGCCGACTTGCTAAGAATAATATGCAACGACAAGGTATGGTTCTAAGGAGAGAAGAGAGCAGGCTGTAATCTCTCACGATACTCTGACAGGCAATGACGAAACATCCTATTCAGCTAAATAAGATCGATATGATATCAAGGCTAAGCAGTGGACAGAGAATGTCAAATTACAGGCTGTGTCAGTATTTCTCACGTTATCTGAGAACCGATGACGAAACAGCTGTGAAAAATTGTGCCAAGCACTGCGAGAGAGCGAGGGGAGAAAAGGGCGAGAGAGAAGGGAGGAGTGAGAGAGTGCCGAGACGAGAGGGGTTGGCTACGGAACGCGCACGAAAATGCACAGGCGATTGCGAATAGGATGCTGACAAACTAACATGTTTGTGGCTGGGGATTCAGTGCAACAATCATCAGAAGTTCATCGTTCATCAGCATAGACTCAATTAATCATCAGACACAGAGATTACGGGTGAAATGGTATTGTTAACGTTACAGATGGGTATTATACAAGTTCTAAGCAGATAGAGCATCAGCAAAGGTAAGTTCAAGCACGAAGTGGTCTAATCTGTGGCCGAGGTCCTTCGGTAGCACGGGCGCGGACTCGTATTCGATCTGGAAATGCGTTGATTAATTATTAATTGTAGTGTGAAATAAAAAAAATTGAGGCTCATTTCGAGCTCTAGAATTTACCGTGAGTAACGTCTGGAAGGGCATTGTAGCTTGACGATCAGACGTGAAACTCGACTCCATTGCGCCTTCCGTCAGCTTGACGCGACCTCCAAACGCTTCATCGAACCAGCAGCGAGAGCAGGTGGCCGAAATCAATTTTGGAGTGCTGAATACTAATTAATTAGTTAATTATTAATTAATAATAACCTCGAGTCAATCTTGATACTGTTCCTGTGGCCATCTCTCTTCAGGTTCTGTAGATTGTCTCCGAAACCGCTGGACACGACGGCAACTCGGTCGGATGATTGCACGGTGAGTGGTTCTGCAAAAAGCTGAAGTTAGGACTGGAGGGGTCCATAGTCGGAAGTTGTCACACAGAATGCTTCGCTATTGAAACCTACCATTATCCTTCGCGTATACCGCATTCAGACTCATTCCCTCATCTACAGTGATAGTGATCGCGTTGTCAAACGTGATGATCCAATTAGGAAGATCGGAGCACCGAAACACAATAATAACGAAAACAATAACAACAACAAAAGCAAGCCCTCACTTCCAAGACTTCATTGCGGACCGCAACTCCCTCCTTCCGCTTCCGGCACCCGAGTGTAGCGTGACATTGCCATCACCGGAGCATTGGGACAGTGCGAGCCTGAAACGTTGTTTTGGTTATTGGTGAAAAAAACAACAACAACAAAACAACAACAGTGCCCCAAAATATACCTGAAACCCGTCTGCGGCGCAACGAATAGCTCGTCTTTTCCTCCAGAGATGACCGTCGTTTTCTGAATTTTTGTTACAGAACAATGAAGAAATGCTAATGCACCCCCGGATGGTTGATATTTGTCGGTGAGCTGGTGAAAATCAGCGACAATTCACGATTGCAGTCAAGATCAAAGGCGGCATCGGCGGTGATCTTCCATGAACTTTCAGTGTTATGGCGCTCGAGGCAGGGAGCGTTTGCGAGATCGGCGAAACTGTAAAATCATGTTTTTCAAGCGTAAATGGAACAAAAATACGAAAACTATAAACAATTGTATACCTGATTGAAGACTCGCCGTTGCTCACATGGACATACTTCAGTGTTGCATTATCGTTCTGAATAATATTGATTTTTTATGGTTATTACTTAAAAATTCAGTTTAAAAACGAACATTTTCTTCCGTGATCAGGCAAACGAAGCGAGTTGAAGGTCCATGGTTAGCATTTATTAGCTGGAAGACAATTTAAAACATAATTTGAAAGAAGAAAACCAACCTTGTTCTTGACTTCATTGCACGAAAATACGAAAGCGTTCGCTCCTCCAACGAAGAGGAGGAATATGAAGGCAATCATTCTGGATCCAAGCGTCGAAGGAATTGTTTCGCACCATTTTATAACGAATTGACGGTCACTTTCTCACGCCAGCAACATGGGGTTTGAACTGAAGATCTTCATTGGCAACACTCAGATCGAAATACGCCGTCTCTTAATTTGGCTTGATCTCTCGCCGATCAGAGAGGCGAGCGAGTGTGCTGAATGAAGACGGATGAGTGTATTGGTCTCGTTATCAATGAAGCAAAAGCAACCGTCGATAAGGCGACTCTGGTCAATTTGTGCGGGAAACCCTTTGAGGTTTGGGTGATAAAGATAACAGATTCATGGTTTAATAACCCCTTTCACTACCAGAAATTCACAGCTCAGCATTATTAGCTGGAGTCGCCTGAATGTGTTGATTCCTATTCCAGATTCGGATGAAATGTAGAACATTTTGTATTGCCACATACATCTTAGACTCGTAGAGTGGGAATAGAAGATGTGCGAGCAAAGCGAGAAAGAATTTTTATTGGAATTTTATCAATTCTTTAATTCAAACTTTGGTCTCAAAATCAAAGTTACACGCGAAGTCGAACGAATCGCGCTTGAAATTGTAAGAGTTTGAAAAGTTAAAGTGAAGGGAGTTTGAAATAAGTTTGAAATAACTAAGAGTTTGAAATTATCAATGAATGGATGCGAGGTATGCGTGATTGAGCAATTCTTGACAGGTCGGACGATTTCCCGGATCTACTTGAGTCAGCCAGCTGACGAATGTTGCCTAAACGGATATATAAATCCTTTCCGAATTTTTGGAGGTTTCTGTCCGAACCGTGTCCTTATCTTTAAAAATAATACACTGCTTCCCAATACGAAGTTCATTGAAGACCTGAACAATTGGAGAGGTCGTCTCAAAAGAAAATTCCAAATCGCACCTTCATTCTACGATCACTCAAAACGACAGATAGCTCGGTAAGAATAAGTCCAAGTGTGAACACATCGGATTTTGATCCATAACCTCCATAATTGATCTGCCGCAAGTTTTCTTTTTCTTTAAGAATATCGACACTAGGCCGGATGAGAACTACTTCGCTATATCGTCTATAGCATAACAGATGTCTCTCGCCTACTTCCGGTTCTCAGGCGACCTAGCACCAAGATTACGTACCTGCTAGTGATGACAATTCGGCACGCGCCTCTCTCGTTTCGAATGATCTCTCGCCGGTCAGAGAGACGAGAGAGCACGCGAAATGAGGAGAGACGAGTGCCGATTTGTCAACACTAGTACCTGCTCAGGGCTCATGTACATATCCGTTCCTGCGGGATCTCTGGGAATGTTCGAAAGGATGTTGTCTCCAGATGCATTCACTACTCGCTCGGTCGCCACTCCGAAATCGGCCAATTTTATCACCTTCTGATTCTTAGTGAGCAGAAAGTTGCTGGGCTGAGAAATTCCCAATGACAGTGAAGTCAAGCAAACGATCTTATTTAAGAATTCGAAAACCTTGAGATCTCGATGAATGCAGTTCTTCTTTTCATGAATATAGGCGACTGCAGATACTATTTGCTTGAACCACGACTTCATCTGGGGAAGATTACGGGGTTGGGACCGATGGTTCTCCAGCCAATCATCCAAGGACTGCTCGCAAAGCTCAAACGACTTAGATAAGATCCATTTCAAAATGTAAATCATACTTGCATTTGAATATAGACAGCAATAGGAAACTTTTTGAGAGAAATCTGCAATAAACTGCTTGTGTGCATTCATAATTCAATTATTACCAATTCGCATTCCCATTTGTCCTTCATCGATGGGAACTTCTCCATCAATCTCGAATCCACCTTTTTCTAAATTCAGGAACTTTTTTTTCCAGATTTTAATATTTAAAAGATTGAAAGGGCACACCTGCCACTCCTTACTAGGATGTTCTATCCATATGTTGTGGTATTTTACGATGTTATTATGATCGAATTTAGCCATGGAACGTACTTCCTTTAGTGCTTTTTCCAAATTGCTGTGATCAGTGTTTAATGCGGATGTTACCGGCCGAGGGGAATTCGAAAACATCTTCAAAAAATCTTAAAACTTACTAGGACTTGACGTAGACTCTCTTGACTGCATAATTCCAATTGTCATAAATATTACGAGCTTCGAACACCACTCCGAAAGAACCAACTCCGAGAATTTTCTTAATCTCAAAATGCTGTTCGAACCTAAAATGTCCTTTTGATCAAAAAAATATTAATCGAGTTACTTGGAAACAAACATAGACACTTGTTTGCAGTCTGTGTAGCTTAGACCGGATGAGCGGGCATGCGGATTCAGTTGAGTGTACTCGAAAGAAAAGTTAAAAAAACAAAAAAAAAGGTTTTTTTGTTGGAAAAAAACATTTTTTCCAACAAACACAGGATCGTGAAACTAACTTCTGGATCCATAGGAATTTCAGTGTGATCAAGATGATCATCGATTTCCATTGCTGTTTCTTCTTGCAGTGTATGTCGTGGGGGACGTGGTTCCTTGAAAAAGAAGAGATAAGGATTTTGCATAAACCTAATTGATGATTCTTGAGCCATAAAAAATAGACTAAGAGAGACTCGCAATAAAATTAAAGAGAGCTCGATGTTCTTGAGAACCTGTCCGTTTAACGAGTCTGACCTCAGGAACAGTGAATTCTAACAGCAAGTGGTCTGGCAAGTATTGACGTGCCCTGTCTCTTGGGGTATACATTCCATGAAGGTTGATCAATAATTTTCCATTTGAAACTCCGGCTATTAGCGACTCACTGATTTGCTTGAATCCACTGAAACGTACTACTGTCCAATGTCTGATATTTCGCGCTCACTCGAGCTCGAACGTTGTTATCATCAGATCGTCCTGCACTATCATTAATTGACATCCGCAGATCATGTAGACTTTTGAGTCGTATTCGGCATAAATGCTCTGAAAATACTAATTCTCTCAAAGTTTTTAAAAAATCAAACATGCGGCAACTTTGATGATGATGGTAAAGTCACATAGACAACATTGTCTGATTGCCTCGCAATAGGCGAAATTGTCTCGATGCTCCTTTGAACAATGTAGACAATCGAACTGAGCAGCTTATTCTGTTTCTACTACTTATTGAAGAAGAAAACCCCTTGCAGAAGAACTTTAGCTCCTTGGCTGTGTCTATTTTTCTCGTAAGTTGGATTTTGCGTCCGCCGAAGCTTTCCACAGTATATCCATTTGGACTAATGTTGAGAAAGTAAGGTTGCTGCACGGCAAAGACAGCGGATCCTTGAAACGTTTTCTCAAAACAAAATGATTCGGTTCCTGATATGAATAATTAATTTCACCTCTCTTATGTACTTGAATATCATCTCGTTATTCTCTTGCAAGCAAGTGTAAAATGTGTATCTCTAAACGCCAGAATTTGCAGCTGAATCTACTGTTTAAAGAAGGAGAAATATGAATATTTTCGTAACTGATCTAACAATCCAGTGATGTTACCATTGATAACCCGAACAAAAGTCGTGAAGCTCTCTGAACTGAGTCATGGCGAGTTGGCTGCGTGCCAAATCACCCTGATCCCAGGCAACGGGCGAGAGAGCGTGCGAAATGAGGAGAGCGCGGATATACCCTCTGGCACAGTTGCCGTTACGCATCCCTCCTTCTTTAAAAAGGTTGATTACTTTTTGAAATCCAGGAACTGGTAGGGCGGAATAGCAGTACAGCTTATTATTATACTCTCCAATGCAATCAAGTTTTCTTACTTGTTTAAATCTGAAATGACAAAAAAATTATTGACTATAAAATGTATCATTATGTAGATGCGAAAGGCATGAGCTATGCAATCGGAAGCATCGGCATAATTATAACCTGCTGGTAGGGTAGATGAAGCATTTCTTCCTTGTATCATTGTTGTTGAAAAGAAAAGATGTGCCTGGATTGGTTAGTTATATGTAGCAAAATTGCTTTTCACCATTCATCAATTTGTAAGTGTCCTCATTGAATCCCAGCTTGGTCACAATTCTATCTGCACTTGTAGCTTGTACCTGAATCGGAGAATAATTGTGATAATAAGAAATTCGAAATAGAGATCATGAATAAAATCGTACTTCATTGTGAACCAGCTGGTCAGAGCCGAGAGCTGATACGGTATTCGGTGGAACTCGACGCATCTATTTCTTCATCCGAAATTAATGCAATTATCACGCCAAAAAGAATTGTAAATTCGAAACAGCAAAGATACCACAATAGAAGAGCTCGCAACGGAACAATCGGAATGTTTAATCGGCAAACATGATGCTGGGAGGCGTAGTCACAGCGTAACGATCAAACGCTTAGCAAGCGTTTGATTGTTTCCTATTTGTTATCTGTTTGAATCCCGGATTCCCTATTCTGTGAGTCGTCGCGAGCGGTCCCCTCTCCATTCACTCTGATGGAGAGCGGTTTTCCCCTAATTCCCCTCGTCTCGATCAACGACTCAACAAGAAAGGAATCCCCATCCAAGCCGGACTGGTCGCCGTGTGATGGGTATGACCGTCTAAGATGTTTGGTCCCTCAGAATCTAGGCTCGATTCTCTCGCTCAAAGATAGATCATTCGAGTTTGGAGGACTCGCGTTCACTGAAGAATCCAGAACACACAAGGCTTCGTTTTCGACCAACAGTGGGATCTATCAGTGTGCAATGCCATCAAACGTCCTATCGGGAACCAGAAGAATGGAACTCTCTCTCCAGTCGTTGCGACTGTGATAAGGAAAGAAGACCAATCCCCTGACCCGACATCCCTCAAAATGACTATTTTGAAATGTGAAGAACAGCCCTCTGACACCCCATCTTGAT
>LS555566.1:148555-159596 GCA_900490775.1 Pristionchus maxplancki | reverse complement strand
GGGCAGCCACAAATATCTTCGTGAAAAAAATTCTACTAGATGTACTTTTTCACGCAGAATCCGAATTTCGAGGAAGAAAATGTACATAGGAAGAAAAAATTTTCAGGACAAATGAAAAACGATGAAAATCGGCATTTTCGACTTTTTATCGTTATCCCATCGCTTCGAAAGTGATTTTTTTGGAATCTGCATCGAAAAACACTACGGAAAACCCTAAAAGAAAAGCCTTTCTCCATTTTTGAAAATTTCGACTTTTTTTGGGTCGAGCCTGGCGTTTTTCGGAAAGTGCACCAGAGCACCCAATATTGGGCCAAATATCAGCACTCGGTATGGGAAGGTCACCCATAGAATATTGGGATAGGTTGTGAAAAAGTCGTGCATACGGTTTGTACGTTTTCTCGTGGAGGGTCTCTTACGATACTGCTCTCCGATTGCTTTGCAAACCCGAGGAGTTGCTAGTGATAAAACCTCGACTCATGCTCATGAATCACCCTTCAAAAGGAGCATCAAAAGCAGATTCTGTTTGTAGACACTAAATGTCAGAAAAAATATCGAAAGCTAGGCAGATTGAAATATTTTTTTCAATATTGAACAAAACAATGGTGTCATCCGAGGCACATGACATCATTTTGAATTGATGCGCTCACTTTATCGGAGTAGTAGTTTTTGAAGGCCTGTTCTTCCGAGCACCACTCCATAGCCTTGTACGTATGAAGCAGCAGCTGAGAATTGGTCATTGAACAGAGTTCTAGAAACAGGGGGGCATCATTTCTTACTTCGGGGAATCGGCCGGTAAAGTAATCGAGAAACTTGTTTGGAAAATTGTCATCGGATTCATACAGTGCAGATTGCACTTTCTGCTGATTTTGCCTAAATTTTGAATCAAGTCTTGAATTTTCCAAAGACTTTGAGAGTTGAACGAGAATGAAAATTACAGATAATGATGCTTCAAATTCCGAACAATTCTCAGTAGATCTTTAATCGAATTTTTGTATTTCGCAACTCCATTATTTGAAGGTGCAATTACTGTAAGCGAGATTAGTGAGAAATCTCTCAGACAACGGAGATAATCCTCAATGTGTCGTACCTGCTTGCTTGATTCCATCGCACATTTGTTCCCTCCAGTCATCTTTGAAGACTGTTTCCGCATTCACCTCGATTACTGGGGCCAAGGTTGCTTTGAACTTCGCCGTACAGAGTGTATCCGATGCCTTTGATGATTTCGAAATGTTTTGAAATAGTAACATGAATCGCATACCTGACAGAGAAAATCAACTCTCTTCTGGACATCCCACATGAAGGGATCGAGGAGAATATCTGTGGCAGTTGGACGCTGCGATTGGTCGGGCGAAAGAGTAAGCGCGATCAGACGCTTACTCTCTGAAAATAGTTTGCAAATGCATGAATCAGCAGCGCCTCACCGGGAGCTTCCAGTTTGTCCAGCAAGTATTCGCCCCTCATGATATTGTACGTTTGATTGTACTGATCACCGAAAGGATGATGTCCGCCCGAAAGCACGTAGTAGTAGATGAGGCCGAGTGCGAAAATGTCCATCGGATAGGACTGAAACCGGTTGGACGACTGGTGAGGGTGCCAAACATGAAGAAAAAATAGAGAAAACTGCCTACCGTGCTCTCCATCTTTAGTGCCTCAGGCGGCATCCATCCTTCGGTGCCCGACAGGGCGGTTGGTCGAGTGAACTTACTCCTGCGAACTTATCTGTCAGCAATTTTCCTTGTTAAGCTCACTTATTTTCCGCTAACTGCTTGCAAAGTCCGAAATCGGATATGACAGCGCGCACTGTACCGCCTCTTGTTGAGAACATGATGTTCTGCGGCTTGAGATCGCGATGCACTGCAGCATGATTTCAGGTGCGAAGATTCGATCAATATTACCTTTTTTATTCGAATGCAGATACTTCACTCCCTCCGTTGCATGCCGCAGAATTTCTTGCGATGTCAACGGGATCGCAGGATCCTGAACAGGCACAGCTTCTTCATCCCACGTACTAGAGTTCGAAATACGGGTAATCGTCTCTTCATTTAACGTGCTCTCTCACCGGTCAGAGAGGCGAGAGAGTGTGCAAAATGAAGAGACGATTACCCGTATTTCGAACTCTACCACGTACTCCCTTGTATCTCGGACCGGTGATAGAGTACGCAGAATAAAGAGGGGGTTTCTTAACACACTACACAGTTCCAGCTATCGACAACCTAACCTTATTCTCCACGAAATCGTACAGCGACGCGATGCAGTACTCGAGCGCGATGTAGTGAAAGGTTCCATCAACTTCCTGATAAATGGACGGCGTTCTCACAATTACGGCTATGTATCATGGTGCTAGAATGACTAGGATAGTCAGCAACTGTGAAGCCATCCGGTTTCCCTATCGGAGGTCCTGATAAATACGAATAGACGGCGTTCTCACAATTACGGCTATGTATCATGGTGCTAGAATGACTAGGATAGTCAGCAACTGTGAAGCCATCCGGTTTCCCTATCGGAGGTCCTGATAAATACGAATAGACGGCGTTCTCACATTTACGGCTATGTATCATGATGCTAGAATGACTATCAGAGGGGTTCTTTCGACATCAGAAAAATGAGCTAGGATATAAAATGCGCGCTAACCTTGTAGAAGTATCTGAGGACGTTGTCGTGAGTGTCGGACTCCTTTAGTGCGTCAACCTCCCTGCCCACCAACTGGGCGTGCTTCTTGAGCACTCTCTTCACGGCAACTCGTCGATCGTCGAATTTTCCTCTACAAAGTCATGAATTGCACTCTCCCATTGCCACATAGTTGTGTACCATTGTACCTTAGAGTTACTACTCTCAATCTACAGTTTCTATCTCACTGGTTGCATGTTAATTGATTAGTGGACGATTGAACAACAACCTCACTTGAACACGGTAGTTCCGAACGATCCCGAGCCGATCTCATTTTGATCTTCGTAGCTTATCTTAAATATTCAATGGGCATTATTTTAATAAAGGTTTTGATTTTTTTTTGTTTTTGGGTTTTTTTTGGTTATACCTTTCCAATGGTGATCCAATTCTCCTGCGCTTCTGCCATCCTACGAGACGAATTTCCTGAATACAGGGGACGAATACAGGACAGTCAATCAATCAACTTGTTATATCAGGCAGTAGTTGCTCAGATGAGGATGGGGCGGAATTCTTCATTAGTTGCATTCCACCAGTTGTGGCGATTGTCCGTATTTCGAACTCTACGGACAATCGTCTCTTCATTTTGCACACTCTCTCGTCTGTCTAACCGGTGAGAGAGCACGAGGAGTGAAGAGAGGATTTCCCGTATTTCGTACTCTACAGGACAGTGATACAAAAACATTTTGGCGCTTATTTTCAATACTCTTTTTTCTTCAATACTATTTAAACGCTTGGATAATCAATCATCGAAAGCGCCTCGAGAAACAGCGTGAAACAGATTCAGAGCATGCCACCAAGTATGTGCAAAATCTACCCTTTCCTTTGTGCGTCTGAATCACAAGTCGTTATCACTCCAAACTTCTCCTTTAGCGGATCAAAAACCAGCATACATACGCGGTCTCTCAAACGATGACAAACAAACGGAGACGCCAGGCTGCATGTATCCTGTGCTGTATCCTGCCCAGTCACCCGATGGCAAACATGCGGAAAGAAATGAACGATGAGTCCGGGACTATCGACGAGTGCGTAAAACCTCAATAAAAATTAAAAAATTGATTAATATAGTCTGGTCATGATAAAACTGGAAGGCCGTTGATATTTCATAAAAGAATTGTTTTGCATATAGTTTTATTTATTATCACGATCGCAGTGCGTAACATGTGAAAGGGTGTTTATAATACATTTTGACATTTCGTCGTGGTGACACCTGTAACGTAATACTTTACACGAGTAGAATGTGTCCAAAACCATGCTGCATCATTTCGTAATGTTCTATGCAAATTAACTGAAACTATTATCAACCCGCGAATCTGTCCTCGCTCTCACCCAAACCTCAACGGTTTCCTCGCACAAAACAGCCCGTTTCTTATCTGCACGTGCTTTGTTGCCCATTCTTATCTAGGGATTCACTGGTCTCTTCATAGGTCCCATTCTCTCGTATCTCTGATGGGTGAGAGAGCATTACCTAATCCGAGGAGTTTGACGCTCAATAAAAAGGATGACGCGCTCGTTACCTCTCATCACGTCGCTTTACCCTGCCATGGAACTAGCTCCAATTCTCCTACTTCTCGTCTTCGCTGGAGGAACGAACGCCTTCGTTTACTCACGCAACGAGATCAAGCACCAAGTGAGTGTTTATAATCTGAACGTCTGTGGTAATTTTGTTTTACAGCTTCTCATCTCGCATTTCAAAGCTTCGAAAAGACAAACTGTATTTTCTAGGTAAGGTACGACTCATCGGCTCAGCAGATTGCCAACGTCGTCGGGGAGTTAACCTTTGTTGGTACGAGTTTATTTTGATCAAAACAACAACAAAAAACTAATAAAAACATCAAAACAACAAATACAAATATTTACAGAAGCTCCACTCGCGCCACCCACTCCAGACGTCGACGCGGGTATGATTTTAATCGATAAAAACAATTAATATTAAAAAAAAAGATTTATTATTTCAGATCCGTACTGCAGTTGTGCGGTCATTTTATCCAATAAGGTTGCGCACGGTTGGGATCCTCGCCAAATCTGGATTGATGTCGTCATCGTCGTGGATACGTCCGCGGCAATGACCGCGGATGACGTGGACTGGGTCGGTTTGTTGTTGTTGTTGTTGTTGTTGTTATTGTTGTTGTTGTTGTTGTTGTTGTTGTTGTTGTTGTTGTTGTTGTTGTTGTTGTTGTTGTTGTTGTTGATCTTTACCCTTGCAGGCTAGCTTCGTTATTGGATGGCTCTTCGATGACGTTGATAGGGGTCTCATCACTGATCCGAAAGCAGAATTCTACACTCGCGTCGGAGTTATTGCGATGTCGGATGAGGCGAAGGTTAGTATTTGTTTTGCTGTTGTTGTTGTTGTTGTTGTTTTTAATTACTGTTGTGCCCAGGTGCTCTACAACCTTAACATGACACAGAATGATGTGAATACTTTGCTAATACTTGGGAATATTCACAGCTCACAGGGACCGGCAGAGATGGATTTCGCTAAGTGAGTTGCAATGTAGCAGTCAATGAATCACAGCAAAAAACAAAGACAACAATAACAACAACAAAAACAACATCAAATTGTCAGGGCTCTTGATGCCGCTCAGACCATGTTGCTAGACGGCCAAAGGCCTGCACGCGCAACGACGCGCCAAGTAATCTACTTCATCACCGACTCGGAACCGTAAGATCTTTTTCACTCTCAAAAGGCAAAACAACAACAACAACAACAACAACAACAACAACAACAACAACAACAACAAAATTCAGGACCGGCCCTCTTGACGCTGCGGATCAGTTCAAGTCCGATAATGGAGTGATCATCGTCAACAGTAAGACAATTTTCCTTATTTTAATCTAATTTTTAAAAAAATTCAAGATTTCATCAAACCGGGAGAGGCGCGTCCCGGCCTTTTCTCGCTCGCTTCCCCGGGTTACTTCCTAACAATGCAAGATGTTAACACGGACACCAACCAAATGCGCTCGCTCCAGCTCTTCTGCAAAGGTGTATTATTAGTGCCTAACAACTGATGACTCAAATGAAAACGCAAAATCTAACGCAAAGCCTTTGTTTAGGGGCCACAACGCACACAGCCGAAATAACGCAATGGGGTCAAAAATGTGCTCAAACTGTTCCTCAGGGACCCAATAACCTTATACTTTTTAGAGATCATGGATATCTTGTCTCCGACAAAAGTTATGCCCCGAAAAGCACGCGCGCAAAGCACACCGGGCGAGAGGGGAAAGTGAGAGGGAGAGGGAGCGTCTCTCTTTCTCTGTCGCGTGTGTCTCTCTCGCTCCCCCCGCCCTCTCGCTCCCCTCCCCCCGCCCTACTTTGCGCGTCGAGCACAGACCGGGGGATGATGATAAAAATCTGTAAACAATTCTAAAATTCCTAAAATATTCGAATTAGTCTAAAACCGAGTGGCGACGGTATGTGGCACATC
The DNA here is from genome assembly GCA_900490775.1 of Pristionchus maxplancki. Classification (NCBI taxonomy): domain Eukaryota; kingdom Metazoa; phylum Nematoda; class Chromadorea; order Rhabditida; family Neodiplogasteridae; genus Pristionchus; species Pristionchus maxplancki. The sequence continues at coordinate 153,507 of LS555566.1, read as the reverse complement.
GAGAAAGGCATGAATTCACTGCCTTTGATTCTAATTATCGATTTTTTACCCTCTCAAAGTTGTCCGTCATACCGTCGCCACTCGGATATCGAAAGATCAAGGGAAGAGCTATCCAACGCGCTTTTGGACGAGTGATTTAGTTAAGAATGAGCTTTGTGCTCCGTCTGTCTCGCTTTTTAGGGAAATCGTGTCCACACAAAGTGGGCGGAGCTTGTGGCCCCTACCTTTGTTTGGGCAGTTTCTGCATTGTTCAGTAGATAAATTTGACAAACGACCTAAATTTTGGCCTAAATTTGACCTAAATTTGACCTAAATTTGGCCTAAATTTGGCCTAAATTTTGACCTAAATTTGGCCTAAATTTGGCCTAAATTTAACCTAAATTTGAGCTAAATTTTGGCCTAAATTTGACCTAAATTTGACCTAAATTTGGCCTAAATTTGGCCTAAATTTTTACCTAAATTTGACCGAAATTTGACCTAAATTTGACCTAAATTTGACCTGAATTTGGCCTAAATTTGACCTAAATTTGACCTAAATTTGACCTAAATTTGACCTGAATTTGACCTAAATTTGACCCGGAGTAATGAAATTTCAGCCAATTGCTACTGTCGAGCTGACCTCGGCCAAATTCCCTACAACGGGCACAATCTCGACCCGGCGGTCGACGCGGCTGGTGAGTTTGTATTTCGAAATTAGAGCGTCTCTCCATTTTGCACGCTCTCTCGCCCATTGAGCTCAGGAGTGAGCGAATAGTATTACCAGTACCATTCTGTGAGGGAGGCTGGTGAGTTTGCATTTCGACATAGGGGCGTATCTCTATTTTGCACGCTCGCTCGCCTATTGAGCTCTAATGAGGACCGCTTAGCGTAGTGTAAAAATCGCTTGATTGAGCAGTTCTGCTGCCTTTACCTAAAATACCGAACACATTAGGCTCAATCCAGGCGAAAATAGGTACGGTCGCTCTATTTTACACGCTCATACCTGTGAGAAAATTGCCAAATACTCAATTCAGGCGGTTGCTTTCGCGCCGTGCCCACAAGCAATCAATTCCTCAACGCAAGGAAGAGTTGCGACCAACTGGGTGGCGGACTACTAACTTCCATTCATGACCCCCAGAAAGGGGCTTTCGTGCAGGAACGTGAGTTTTTGTTGATGTTGTTGTTGTTGTTGTTGTTGGTATTATTATTATTATTGTTGTTGTTGTTTTCAGTGATGTCCCGGGAGTCCACCAAGTCCTCCTACTTCTGGATTGGCTACACTAGGACGGACTCGGTCGAAGGGCAGCACTGGGATTGGGAAGACAAGGTATTCTGGATTATTAGCTGTGGCCTTGAGAGGGGTTCTTCGTAAGTCGTCTCTTCATTTTGCATACTCTCTAATCGGTCAGAGATGAGAGAGAGCGTGTAAAATTAAGAGACGATCTTTAATTTCGAAAGTGATCTGCCATTGCAGTCCACGCACCCGTAAACGAACTGGTAATGTACTCTAGTTTATTAGCGTGTGATACTTGAGTGTGTGATACGTGGGAAACGTAGAAACTAGAAGACTCACATATCGAAAATAACAAGTTGGACATAAATTCTCTTTCAGTCCACCAACCCCTACACGAACTGGGCGGATCATCAACCCAGCAAGTCAGCTTATTCCAAGTGTGCCTATGTGGATAAGGAAACCAGCTTGTGGTCAGTGATTAAATTTGGGATGACTTGGCAAGAATTGACTCCCTTCACTATGCACGCTGTCTCGCCTCTCTGACCGGTGAGACGGTATACGAAGTGAAAGCCTTGAATGAATCGTCGTCAAGAGTAAAGTAATCAACCCCTGAACATCTCCTCATAGTACACTCGCTGTATTTACCACATAGATGCCAACATACATACATACAGTAGTGTATAATGCAACTGTGGGAGGCTTTTAGCGAGATTAAAAATGCTACTATTCGGATTTTATTATTTTTTTTATATTAATAAATTTACAGGGGCGACGGCAACTGCAATGTCGCCTACCCATCCGTGTGCGAGTTCGCGCCCTGTGAAGTGGGCAACAAGAATTGTTGATTGCGAAATCGCACAAATTTCACACGTTGTACAAGTTGATTTGCATCAAATGGATGAAAATTTCGTTGAACGATGGTTGAGATTTCGCTGCAATTGAACGAGACAGATCAGGGCGTTGCAATCAATATTGTGATATAGAACAACGATGATAATCGACTTTGTTATGAAGCGTAGAGAAGAGTGTGTCCAGGTTAGGCGTTGGTTCGATAGAAACGGCATTGGAACGAGAGATAGTAGTAGATGAAGAGAGCGATCTGTAGCCGAGTCGGCGCAGTTAACACGCTGATATCAACACCAGCCATCGATGGAGGCAAAGTCAGTGATGTTTCATGCAATTACAAGGAAGGATATTTTTCCAGACACTGGGGTTTGTCTCGCGTCCAATCAAAAGTTTAATAGCACAAGTCTACCAGAAGAATAATAAAGGAAGAACACGAAATATGATCATGAAAGGCAGCTCTTATCGAAGCCGCGCTTTCAGTTTTATTGATAAAGACGCTATGATGTCATGTCGCACATCAAACAGCATCAACGGGGATTCCTGCTAGAATTGTGCAAGGCTCCCTCACTATAAGATGATAAGACGGTGATTGATCGTTAAGGATCCCGCGTCGTTGCGTTTCGACCCACTCATCTTATCAGTGATGGGACATTTAAACGCTTAAAAGCAACCCTCGTTTATGAACTTGTGATGTGTAACGTTTAGGAACCCCATCGAGGCAGACAAGAGGGAGAGACGTTAAGGATTTTCTTTTCATACGCCGCCCTTGGGGCCGGAGGTTCCTAAACGTCAAACATCGCCAATTCTCAGAAGCGGGTTCCTCAACGTTGCATCACTGATAAGACGAGTGGGTGCCATGGGCGCCGAAATCAATACGCCCATCTTCTTAGAGCGATGTTTCATTCGCCTGTTGATCAACTCTTTCTTTTTTTTGTAATTTGAATAAAACGCATTTCCGCGTCACTTTGTCTAGTGCTACACTTTTCCCCTCAGTCTGTTGATTTACCCTGTCAGAAGCGATTCAGATGGGATTGATACGGAATGGATTTACTTCGAAAGGTGAGCAGCATTTAAATTTAAGTGAATGAAAAATCCAGAATGATTCTAATTCAGTCCAAGGTATTCAGGGCGACGGTGGACTTTCGGATTTCAATGAAACGTGAGTGTTTTTTTTATATTTTTATATATTAAAAAGAATTTTAATAAATTAAAAAGTTGCAGTACCACAGAATTCACGCCCACAATTTCTCCGGATACCAAGTATGATTTTTATTGGATCTAAAAAGAAAAGCATGATCCGGCAATTTCGAAATCTCTGGCTCATCTGATGAAAGATCAGAATTCAGCGACAATATCGTTTGGGATATCTGCATTGGTGTTTTGATGACTGGGATCATCATTTTTCTTATGCTAATGCGATATCGAAAACAGATCGCTGCAGTTTTGCCAAAGGTACACCAGTTTCTGAATTTCTAATAGTTCATGTTTTTATGCAGGCAATTGAACCAACGCAGTCACTAGACGTGGATATGGACGAGTTTTCGTCTAAGTAAACTTCCATGCTTTTTTTAAAGTAAAAATAATTGTTTTCCATGTTTTTGAAAGAGTTTGAAGTGTTAAATGTTATTGGAAACGGAGGTTTCGGATGCGTTTTCCAAGTTCGCAATAAATATGATCATAGCGAATACGCGGTTAAACGAATTCCCGTTGCCAATAGGTTTGTTTATGCCAATACTTCCATAAAGTAGAATGTGTTTCAGTACTGAAATTATTGAAAAGGCTCTTCTGGAAGTTCGAACAATGTCACAATTAGAACATACCAATATCGTTCGCTACAATAGTACATGGATGGAGCAACCTCCTAACGGTTGGCAGGTATATTTTAATCGAATTTTTTTAAACATAAATATTATTTATGAGACGAATCGCGAGAGTATCAACCACCCCTGTGCGATCCGCCAAAAGTTATTCCTATCAGGCCTACAAGACAACCAAAGGTACTTCGAACGATGCTCTTTCAAACTGCGCTTCAGGAATTTTGATATCGGGTCTAAATTTTGCAATACGAAAGATCAAAGATCAAGTATACAGCAGGTTTTCGCAAAATGCTCGTCACGGAAATGACCATAACTCGGCTCAAAATAAAGATATTGACTCGATCTAAGTTTCATTAGAGAGATAAAAGATCGGACAACATTTCTAAACACTGAAACTCATTCCTGGCTGATGCGCTGGTGCGGAGCGGTCGGGTGGCCAACAAGACGGTGCCACTATGGGGATACCGATTTGCCTGTTCAGCCACTATGTTTTTTTCAAAGAACCTATTTATGTCTAAGAAATATCCAAAAATCAGACAAATCGGAGGGTGGGAAAAAAAGGGCTGGCACTTTTGTCCGGCGGCCCGAAAATGAGTTTTTGGAAACATCACGTTAAGCACTCCATTTTGTCACATATGTGCTCAAAGTTATTAATTACTATTAGAAACATTCAAAAAAAATCATTGGAGCACTTTACAGGTCCATTAAAGGGAGAAAAATCGATTTTCTGACCCATGGTGACCTACATTTTCAAAGTGCTCTGAATTAGAGCCCATTCAATTTTCTAGTGTTTTTAAAAGTGCACTAGGAGTAACTTTTTACGTAGAACTCGAAAATCGACCTTAGGAAGCGGTACCATCAAACCCGACCCAGACCTCATGGTACCCACTCCGGAACCAGGGGGTATGTGGTACCACCGAAATTTTTTCTCAAACCTATGCATGTGATAGTGAATTTTGTAGATCTCGACGAGATACACATTTTCTGTGAAGAAAGTTAAGGCCTAACTCTTCTTAGAAAAAAGTTGCATAGGTCGGAAAAATTTCACAATGAAATTTTCGGATCACTGTAAGATC
>LS555566.1:99313-146685 GCA_900490775.1 Pristionchus maxplancki | reverse complement strand
CGGTATCCCCATAGTGGCACCGTCTTGTTGGCCACCCGACCGCTCCGCACCAGCGCATCAGCCAGGAATGAGTTACAGTGTTTCGAAATGTTGTCCGATCTTTTATCTCTCTAATGAAACTTAGATCGAGTCAATATCTTTATTTTGAGCCGAGTTATGGTCATTTCCGTGACGAGCATTTTGCGAAAACCTGCTGTATACTTGATCTTTGATCTTTCGTATTGCGAAATTTAGACCCGATATCAAAATTCCTAAAGCGCAGTTTGAAAGAGCATCGTTCGAAGTACCTTAGGTTATCTTGGAGGCCTGATAGGAATAACTTTTGGCGGATCGCACAGGGTGCTCGAAAATGGGTAATTCTCTCACGATTCGTCTCTTATAGATTATTGCTGACACTGACCTTAACAGAAAGCTGGGATCAATTAGAGGAATTCCCGTGAGTCCATTTCGAGTTATTTGATTGTATTGATTAAATTTCAGATTAACTACCAAAATGATTGCTTATTTATGTACATTCAAATGCAGGTGAATCCAACATTCCAGTCAATCGTAGGGAATGTCCGTTTCAGCTGTGCACAAAGTCTCTTTCCGATTGGCTTAACACAAACCAGCAGCAATGTTCGAGACATCTTCCTCGAATGAAGCAATGGTTCAAGCAAATAGTCTCCGCCGTAGAATATGTTCACAACAAGAACCTCATCCATAGGGATCTGAAGGCGCGGTGAAAACAGTACATAAAGCTATTTTAAAAGATTTTTCAGCCCAGCAACATCCTTTTTTCCGAGGTAGACACTCTGAAATTGTGCGATCTTGGAATCGCAACGAAAAGGCGAACCGATGATTCGGAAGCGACGACTATGAGTAGAACTGCTGAAATCGGCACAGCGTTATACATGAGCCCAGAACAAGTAAGTTCGTCCATTTTTATTTATTTGTATACGATTTTCCTATTCAGCGATCAGCTGTATCTTTCTACAGCTCGAAATCCGATATTTTTTCGCTAGGGCTGGTATTTGCTGAATTGTGCCTAGTTATGACTGCAACGGAACGTTTAAAGGTAAGGCTAAAATTTATTTATCAATAAAACAGAACTTTTTCTTAGATTTTTGACAATTATCGTCGCGGTATTCAATGCGACTTGTTGCGAGATGAGGAAACGGTACATTTCAACGTTAATTTTCACAGTAATATCAATTTTCAGGCGAATTTTATTAGTAAATTAGTCCAAGTCGTGCCAGGAAACCGTCCGACTTGCCGAGACATTCTAGATGATTCATTTCTAGTTCAATAAAAGTAGTTAAAAAATGTGCCTTTTTGATCAACATAATCATTGATGAATACCTATGAGAGCACGTGTATTATTATATGAAACAATGAGACAACAGGTGATCTCTAAACGCGGAATCCATGCTGCCGTACTTCATTGCACGTCGGCCGCTTCTTATGGTCGACTTGAGTGAGCCAGGAGATGAATGAAGACTGAAAATAGACGGGTAATATTCAGTGCCAGAATCCTGTTCTGAGAAACAGCACTACTATTTCGCCATGGCTCCACAAACTGGTTTGTGGCAATAACGCACCAAACGAGGCTGATTCTGCAGCTTGCTACAGGGTGTTCCACAACGGAGGTTTGTGAAGATCTGCTAAGGGCTTTCGAATTCACACGTAAAATAATGTTTCATACTTGTTTCCTCTCATTATCAGCCATCACAACACACAGCTCTGCCAGAATCAAACCGAGAGTGAATACATCCACTTTGGAGGTGTACTGCCAGCCACCCTGAATGTAATTTGTCACACAATATTGAGCTGTCCTGTTGACTAAATAAGGAGAATGCCCTGACACCATCAGCGCTCATAAAGCGACGCTGATAAAGTATTGTATTGTAAATCAGTGTCGTACCTGTTCAGGGGCCATGTACAGTGGTGTCCCAGTGTTTGTTAGTGATCCAGCAACCTCCTCGTCTCCCTGAAGTTTGAGTTGAGCCACGATTCCGAGGTCGCAAATCTTGAGACGATCCGATTCGACGAACAAGATGTTGCTGGGCTGAATTTGCCATTACAGAAAAAATAGACACGCGGGAAAATCTATTACGCTACCTTGAGATCCCTATGAATGAGACCCTTTCCATGGATGTAGGCCACTGCGGAAACAATCTGCTTGAACCACGAAATCATTCGTGGAGTATCTCGAGGAGTTGTGTCTTGCCGCTTCAACCACTCGGACAGGGAATACTCGCAGAGCTGAACAGTATTCTCAAGGAATAGGTGGAATGTTACATCAATATTACCATTAATATTACATCATTCTTACGAAATAGCTAATAATAACAATGCAATTTGGTTTGGGAGCACAGTATTCTCAGAAAGAATAGAAAGAACATCATTCGCATGCAACACTACCTAGTGATTCATTTTAGTTGGGAACTTTTAAAGGTGGACAGGCACGAAGCGAGAGTGAGTCATCTTAGCCAGAGGGTATATTGGGCGAGCTCTCTCCGTTTCGCACGCTCTCTAGGTCGTTGCCTGCACCGCAGGGTCATTTGGCACACCGCCAATTGATCATATCTCGGTTTGAACTCAAAGTGATAGTCTGGGAGTTTCGAAAGTGTAATCGGGTAATGTCGACCCATCATCTCACGTCGAGAGTTCGGTTAGCCAGATATTCGTGCCTATACCCCTTTAAATACTAATCCAAATCCGCACAAAAGCGAGTATTGGAATCCGATTTACCTGCATTTGAATGTAGATGAACATTGCTCGGCTAGGATAGTGAGGCATCTGCAAACTACAGTTACTAAATTAGAATGGTGCTTCAACAAACCGTCGTGTTTGAGAATCTCCGAAGTGTCTCGTCGTCGACTCCTACCTGAATTATTTCTTACTTTATTAATATTCTTTTTTGACCAACCTGCCATCCCTCCGGAGGTCGCTCGACCCAGGTGCTGTTGTAGCGAACGATGCCTGGATGGTCCAATTGAGCCATCGCTCGAACTTCTCTGAGAGCTTTGTCCACCTTTTTCTCACTGAAAAGTGAAACATTTTCGAAAGATGTTCTGCATTCTATAAATAATCACCAACTTCGGTTCCACAGGTATCCTCTTAACAGCATATTTCCAGTCATCGTAGTTATTAATTGCTTCGAAAACTATTCCGAAACTGCCAGCTCCGAGCACGTTCCGGATTTCGAAATCATTCGAGAATCTGTAAATCCAATAAAATAGCAAAATAGAAAATGCTGACTTAGATGTGAAGTGCTCCAGCGTATCATACTGACTTCGAGTGGATTGACTAACCTGTAAAGAATGGTAAAATGTCAGAATAACTTTTACAATTCTACCATTCCCAAAGAAGCACTCATCAATGTTTTCTGAAGGCGAGTTATCTCATCGCCTTGTGTGTTCTTCTCATTCAACAGCTTTGTGATCGTTTTTTGCATCTGAACAAAGAAATGACATAGCTGAATCGTGAATAAGTACATACCCGCAAGATTTCGGCTTCCAAAGACAACTGAATAGCCTGAGCAAGGTCCGCCTCTTCCACAGAGTGGTGATGAATATTCTGATTTGGAATATGTCTGCCATGTCGAGGCACTTGCGGCGGTTGTTGATCGTGATCCTTTGAGAACCAATTATTGATTGAATATTACTCAGCTTACCAGTTGCTTTGGCGACTCGTCAACAAGATGGTCGCTGTTCGTCTCAGACTCCTCGGTTTCAATTGATTCCAAGCACTGTAATGCATTCATTGACCAGCAAAATGGAAACGACACACTCACTTTTCTAAAATTGAGTGAAAGCACCATGTCGTATGCGGGATGACCATCATCGTCATGACGGTTAATAAGCAACTGTCCTTCCGAAACGCCGGCGATGGAAAAGTGGAGATTGTTAAGGCCGCTACAACGACAGTTTTTTATTTTAAAAATATTGTAAAACTGACGTTAGATACATGGTAACAATGGAGAGATCTGCCTCAATCAACAGCAATTGATTTCCGCACAGCAGGTACGCGAATTCATTATCTTCAGCGTAGACGCTCTATAAAAATGATTAATATTATTATAATATAATAATAATATTATTAAATTACAATATTATTGAGAAGTTAGGAGATAACAAATGAGGTTAGCAAGGTAGTAAGAGTGAATGAACCCACATGCGGCATTTCTGTCGATATTGGCAGCGTTATTTGAACCACACGACCTGTAAATGTCGCTTGCGGAGCCACTGAGTCTTTTTCTCTCGACACAACGAACATAGTGTTCCTGAAAAATAGGCTAAATTATGAATACTACGATTGTTATCTGCAGAAAACATAGTGGGGTCAAAGGTGAAAAGTGAAAATGTATGCCACTCTAGTGGTGTAGAGAGCACGCGGGGGTATAGCTCAGGGGTAGAGCGCTCGCTTTGCATGCGAGAAGTCTGGGGTTCGATTCCCCATACCTCCATCACTCTTTTGCATCTTTTGATTTTGACTTACCTCCAACAAAAGAATCCTTGAGAACGTTTAATGCTCGTTTGCAAGTCCAATCTTTGTCCAGTAAATGACTCAACACTTTTCCCATCGTCGCTGAGAAAGTACGGTTGTTGAATGGCGAATTGTGGCTCTCCTTTTACAATCACCTTTAAAAGGGTTGTTCATTTCTAAAATTCGGAAAATACCTCTCGGAAATTCTCGAAATGTAGTTGATCAGGCGTGACATGTAAACATTTGGAGAAAATATATTTCTAAAAATTGAAATAAGTCGAGTATCAAACATCTAATTCACATTTTGTGCTCCGGAATGGTGATTTTTCGAGTAGAAATAAAGATTATTATCCGATTCGCCAGCAAACACAATGTACTGATCAACAGATATTCGCTTGTGGGATGCGTAGTTGACTCGTAGTCGAGAAGTTCTGAAGTGAAATATGAAACCAATGACGAAAAGGTACTAAACTGAGCTGTGTTTGCTCTTTCGGGACGATAAAAATAATCACTCTTACCCGCTCTTGGTAAACAGCTCGCTGAATCGTTCAGATTTTACGTGCGAAAGCGACATGCCTGTGGTTTTTGTTAATTTCCGGTCAGACAAAAAATAAGAAGAAGGAAAGCTCATGAAATTAGCCACAGACCGTTCCTGAGCTGGTAGTGGTACTCATTCTCGCCGAGTCGCTTGACAAATGTGGAAACAGTCATACTAAATGGGGGAGCCTGAAAAATAACAACAACATGAAGACAAAAACGAAATTGAATTACTCACTTCCGCAATAGGATGATCGTACATCCTGGTGTGCTCAGATGGTTCCTTCTCCGGAGGGTGAGCTGCCATTCAAAAGCACTGAAAAATTAGATGAAAAATGCGGTCAGTTAACGCGCGAAACATGATCCATTCATCATGCCAACAATCAACTTCAATCACTATGATTAGGATAGCACGATACACGAGCTGTGGAAGCACGAGGAGGAGAGAAACTTGCAAGCACGATCAATACAGCGTGTCAACAATCAGCTTTCGCCTCGTCGAGAGAAGAGTGTGAGTGATGTGGTGACTGAGAAGACGCTGATAAGGGAATCAAAGAAATATCCCATCACTCGTTATCGAACAGCAAATACATTGCGGAGCGAACGCTTGAGATGTGTAACATATTTCTGTATCAATAATTAGAAGCAAATTCCTCGAATTACTTTGTACGCTTATCACGAAATTGCAGGTGCATTGTAATCATACTTCACACACTTCTCACTCACATGTCACGTTCTGGTTAGTGTACATCTTAGAAATAAAAAAACATCTGTCTTCCAAGCATTAGCTCAGTCCATCTACATACATCTCGAACATACTTCTAGTGTAAGATGTCGATTTTCCTCTCCATCTCCAGCCAACATCAATTTTTTGTTTATTTCCACGCAGTTTTCGCAATTGCTATGGCACTACATGTGATTGCTTTACTATTCCTGGTGAAGGAAACACCCCCGAATCAAGCGACGATTAGAAATCATCTTATAATCATTCAGGTTGTTGAAAGTACACATGAAAAGTATTCACAAATTTCGTTAAGGTAATGCTGATTATAATAGACATCAATCTGGATGTACTATTCTGCCCTGTATTCATGTTTCCTGCTCTTGCTGGATACGCTATTGGTCTGCTAATGAAGATGGGAATCTCCGCACATACTGGATTTGTTCGTAATTATAACTGACGAATTATGACAACTTCACCAAATAATTCAATCATTATTTACGTACAGTCAATCACACTCGTTTTCTATGTCTGGCTGGGTGTTTCAATTATCTGCTGTGTAACATTTCGACATCAATCGATAATTCCTGACGATAGTTTCTTCAAATTCAAAAAAGTGAACGACAAAAAATGAAGAAAAAAATATGCATCGAATCACTTTCAGAAATATATTTATGGTTTTCAACTCATCGGGTTGCTTGCAAGTTCCTTGTTTTACATATTCTATGCATTCAACGGCAATGATTCCGCAACAATCAAGCAGTATTTACTCGAGGTGAGTCTTGCAAAGATTTAAAAAAAAGATTGTGAAAAACTATACAATTAACAGGATTCGAACAACATTACATGGATTCGAGACCGGGGTTCTTATTACGTGACACAGCGTACGACTACACTGACTAACGGGATATTTATTGGAATCGCCGTAAGAACGAAAAATGATGCGAAAACTATTTTTAATCCAGATTATGTTTTCAACTACGGTTGAGTGTTTTCTGCGGTTTGGACATATGTACTATGTTCTTCAGAAAGACGTATAATTCGCAAAATATAAATGCGGTTTCAAACATCATAAAATGCAGAGGGCAAAACGCAGTCCGCAAAGCATCAAAGCTATTCGACGATCCCTACTGAATTTGTTTTGCCAGGTATGATTTACGCGTCTTGAATTTCAAAAACCTACAGTTAGTTGGTCATTCCTCTACTTTTATTCTACGTCCCGGCTGATATTATTCTACTCGGCATAGCAATTGAAAACTTCACTAGCTTCGGTAACTTTTCACCATGTAGAATACTCTAAAGCTCTAAAAAAATTTCAGAAGTCAGTTTCCGCTTATTCTTCCTGCTTCCATGGCATTCAATCGGGCATAATCTGATCCTTCTCCTTATTACGACCCCGTATCGGAAGCGGATTGTTTCGATACTCAAAGGGAGGCCATCAGTGCTCACGCGCGTTGTTCCTTCGAGATAAAGCTGTTTTCAAGGATCCAGACATATTTGAAACACTCAAGAGGTTTCAAATATGTCTGCAAACATTTATGCAAACATTTATTTACAAAACAAGGGAAAATAAAATGGAATTTCATGCTCACTGCAAGAAATTCATGTTTTCGTATCGAATAGGTGGTAGTGTAGTAGTGGTTGGCACTGTCGAACTGGCTCTTTCGAAAGGCGGCGGTGGCGCGGTTGTAGTGGTGCCGGGGACGTACGGTTCCACGACGTAAGGGAGGTTCTAGAACTATAAGAGTGAATTACCGGGGTTGAATGAAATATTGGTCTTGAGCCCAGTTTTTAGGCAAATATATGTACTTGGGGCTTCGGTGGAGCAAGATTAAAACATTATGATAAACAACTCACTTTAACTTCCATCAGCCACACAAAGTTGCCGATGTGAAGCGTAGAGAATATGACGAAGAGAAGAATTCGCAGGTGGTATTCTTCTCGAGTGATCGTTCGCACGAAACTCCACCAGCGGGAGATGTCGCGGCTGGAAATATAATTTTCAAATAATTCTGTTTGTGGTCTGATACTAGACGCGTATATTACAGACGCACAAGGCACAGAAATTGCGCTTGTGAACAGGAAACGCAGAAATGAAATTGACTGGAAAAAGGCTCACTTTTTCCTCCTCGCCGATCTCCAGAGCGCAGTGTGTATCTTGTCTGATACGAGTGCTGCAAGGACGGCGACTGAAGTGACGGCGATCTGGATGAGCACGAAGAGACCTGACATAATTTATTGATTGCTAGATATGAATTGAATCATGCTAATGTGATAACAGTCCCAAAAAGACCGGCATTCAAAACATGAGTGTAGATAAAGGAACCGCGAATAAGAGGAAGCATGTTGAGATAGAAAGGTGCATTGAGACTGACCCATGCTCGGTATCGACTCGATCTTGCTCAGCGAATCATTCAGAATTCCAACCACGACCATCATCGACATCATGGTGGTGAGGCCGAAGTTGATCTTGAACAGTATTTATGGTATTCCTTTATGGTATTTCTGAGGTAGGAAGTTTATTTCGAAAATGATACTGGCCTAGCAGTGTCCTCCCGCGAACCCAGTCTCGAAGTCGGGATGTACCTTTACCTTTTTCCGAGGTCAAGAAGCACGAAAACTTCGAAACAGCCAAAACTCACCGCATTATTCACGAGATTCTCCTTGCCACTGAAGAACAGACCAATAAGAATAAGAAAGCCAAGCATGAAAATCTGAGAATTCAACGAATAATTTTAACAATTGGAAGAAAGATACCGGAATGATCACCAGTCCTACCCAAAATTCGGGATTGCGCGAGAGAATGATGGAGTAGTGCATCTGAATTCGCAATTTCTAACGCCTCATTCTCATTCAACACTCGTGATTAGGGATGGCTTCGCAAGAAATCGTCTCTTTATTTTGCGTACTCGCTCACCGGTCTGAGGGGCGAGAGAGCGTGCAGAATGAAGAGAGTCGTTTCTTGCCAAGCCAGCCCTACTCGTGATCCTAGTGGATCGACGTAAGTGTGCATTGGACTCACCACCGTCATACACACGTCGTTCGCGCAGTAGTCAAATGAGCTGGTCTCGTTGTCGATCTGGACGCGCCACTCGGACATGTCCTAGAAGGAATCAGATGATTGAAGAAGATCATTTGATTTTGTACTGGACGGCGTTCATTCTCTGGACATCAACAATCAATCAAGCGACTTCCACTAGAAACACTATCCTTTTCATTAGAGTGCGAAATACGGGTAATCATCTCTTCATTTGAGAGAGTGCAAAATGAAGAGACGATTACCCGTATTTCAAACTCTAAATTTTAATGAGCACGTACAGCCGACAACGCCGGCGGGTCGATCCACGCCTTGAAGGTGACGTCTCCGGGGTCGTAGCCGTTGAGGGCGAAGCACAATAGGCAGGACTGACGATCGAAGGGGAAGCGGGCTGTCTGCAATTTTAATAAGGTATCCTGTCTTCGAGGCTGGACACAAAGTGTGAATTTGGAAAAAATAAGTAATAATGGACCCTTACCCTATATTGGTCACTTGCACTGTACTTTTTAACGTTATCTAATAAAGAAAATGAGGAAGCTCACATCAAAGGCGCAAGAGTAAGTGATCTCTGCTTGCAGTATCGTTCGAACATCGCCGTTAGGGAATATCTGAAAATGCAATTTAGCTGTTGTTGAACGGTATTTTAACGGGCCTTAGCGGCTTGATTGTTCTCCAGTGAGAGATAAGTGATGGATGATCTTAATTTAAGTTTTATTTTGTTAAATTTAGTTGATCAACGTACGATTCGCATGGATGAAAGTTCGGGAACCATATTTGCTGGAGAGTCGTGTACAAATGAGAGAGATTATTGAACTGTTGTGGATTCCATGCAAGACGAGGGTCATTCCACATCTGAAGATAATCATTATGCTGTGAACAGTGTCTCTGCCTAGTCTCATTCTCTAGTCAGATAAATCGACTAGAGGGATCGGAATGAGAGGGAGACAATCTCTCAATTCCATTGTTCGCCTCCCCTCATTCCGACCCGTCTAGTCGATTTGTCTGACTAGAGAATGAGACTAGGCAGAGACACTGTTCACAGCATTAGAAGCAAAAGCGGGAAAACGCAGAAATGAAAGAGCTCACCAGCATCATTCCTAAAACGATCGAGAACTGCGTACTTTTTTCGTCCTGGAAATGTTATTTTCGAAAAAAAACGAAATATAAACTGACTACAGACGTCAATTTTGCGTACGTAATCATCATTGAAAAGTTCTCGCGGAATCCATTAGAGGCCTCTGAAAATGTGTCAAGTTGTTATTTAATGGCTGTTAAAAATTACAGGTACATACCGCTTCTGTGCATCGGTGCTAACGAAGAGTCATAATTGCCGAATAGATGCTGCTTGAGGCTCGTCAGGCTTCCCATGTAGTTCGCATTGGAGTCGATTTTAAATTAGAACAATTACACATTTTTTCTGAATTATATGCACAACTCCGCAATAAAGCATGTTAGGGATGGCAATTTGTGTCCAACGCGTGGTCTGAGAATATCATTGTCCGAGAATTCTCGGACCGCGCGGTGTCTCAGACAATGAGTGGTCCGAAAATCTTTTTTTTTTTCGACTTAGCGTTGTTATAATGATGTACCGTAACCCCATATCGGAATCGGACTACCGAAACCCACTATGATATGCCGTATACCACTACCGTAACCCAACTTCGAGAGTACATACCGAAACCTGCATAACCTAGCCTACAACAGCAACGCAATACCGATACCAGAATACCGTACTTTGCTACAATACCGTAACCCGTAACCCCAAGCACCGTTAGCACACACAGCACCTCAACCTAAGTACCGTAAGCAACAACACCATAGTACCGTAATCTAAGTACCCAAACCCTTCACCAGTACCGTAATCTAATTACGGTATCTGTACCGTAATACCGTAATCTAGTTATAGTATGTCAAGTACCTTAAGCAACTCCACCAGGGTACCGTAACCCAATTACCGTATCCCTATTGTCGTAATCCTTCTACCAGAATACTGCAACCTAACAATCGTAAACTGAATACCGTTAGCAATGCCACCAGAGTACAGTAACCTGAATACCGTTTTCCGAGAACTTGAATCTAAATACCGTAATCCACTCCACTGCATGTGTAGATATTACTAGGAATGAAATATGAAAATGTTATGCCTAAAAATTATCGAATTTGTAATCCCCGGGCCGTAAAAACACGCGCGTAAAGTTTCGGACCACATGTGGTCTGAAATTTTCCCGTCTCGTTTCTCGGACCATTCGTTGTCCCATTGTTGAGAGAGCATTCTCATTTCGGACTCATTCCTGTCCGAGCGCGCGCAGGCAGAGCGGTTTTCTCAGACACAAACTGCCATCCCTAAAGCATGTGTAGAAAAGTATTTTTATCACTCACTGGAAATTTTCATCACCGCTATTCTGAGCATTGAGCATAGGAAGTATAGCAAGAATAAGGACGGTAATCGAAATCATCTGCAACCATAGATAAACCGACCGATGAAGAATTAATATAAAAACCCACATTTGAGATTGCTCCGCAAAGGAATGAGGGCAAGGGAGGAGCACCGAATATTGGTGAAAATATTCTATTGAGAGCTCAGCATGCATTAAAGGCCACGCCCACTATTGGCCAATGATCACAAGAGAAGGAGAAACGAGTTGAAAGACCGAATCGCTCAACTAGAAATTGCTGACTGCCACTATCCCCCCTCAATTCAGAGAGCAAATAGGCAGACATCCGTCGCAAATCATCGTATTTGGCTAGCTGCATCGGATGAATTTCGAGGAAAATGATAGTTTCGAAATAGTTATAGAAAATAGAGTATAAAAACTAAGATCACCAGGTAAAAATATCTTTAGTCACTCTGAGTTAGAATTCTTATCCAACCTAGTAAGTGTCATGTCCTCATGAAGAAATTCTGGCAGAATCGCCGGAAGTGCTCAGTTTAGTCATAAATTTGCTCAGTTGCTCCGGTCGGTTCGCTCGCTCCTAGTGAGCACCGGATGTCGGGATGAGACAGGATGTTTCACTCGAATTTACAATTACTTGAACTCATTATTATATTTATTCGATCAAACACAGGTAAAGACACAGAATTGTGCGCCCTTTATGCGAGGAACAGATGATCGAGCATTTCGCTGCATGTCGGCCTGTTTTTCGGTTCCAGTTGCGTAATCTTCGAGATGAATTCCACCTGAATATCTTATTAGGACAACTGTTTCTGAGATCAACCGACCGTTTTCTCGTCATTTATGCATTGGAAATTGTCGCCGCGTCGGAAATTGTTGAATATCTGAGAAATAAATATAATGAAAAGTTAAGAAAAATGTTAACCTCTGATCTTTCAGTAACAGTCATCACCACACAAAGCTCGACTAGAATCAGTCCGAGGGTAAACACGTCGGATTTTGAGCTGTAGCGGAACAGTAGTCGCTAAAATGGGTTTTTTTGTCTAACAAAGACAAGGAGTGAACCTGCTCCGGGCTCAT
The DNA here is from genome assembly GCA_900490775.1 of Pristionchus maxplancki. Classification (NCBI taxonomy): domain Eukaryota; kingdom Metazoa; phylum Nematoda; class Chromadorea; order Rhabditida; family Neodiplogasteridae; genus Pristionchus; species Pristionchus maxplancki. The sequence goes on along the minus strand of LS555566.1, from coordinate 134,447 downwards.
GTACAGAAGTGTACCAATGCTTGTTCTGGTCAAAGTGGTATCAGTCTCCTCATCATATCTCCGCTCAGTAGCGATTCCCATATCGCACAGCTTTAGCAAGTCTGCCTCAGCGAACAATATGTTGCTGGGCTGGAAAAAATCAGATTATGGAGGGCGAGAAGTGGGAAAACGGTTGACTTTGACTTTTGAAAAACTTTGAAAAATGACTTTTAGATGAATAAAACGGGCAGATTACCTTGAGATCGCGATGAATGAGGTTCCTCTTATGAATGTATTCGACAGCCGAGACGATTTGCTTGAACCACGCCTTCATTCGAGGAATATTACGTGAAGATTCCTCTTGATTATCTCTCAGCCAATCAGAAAGAGAATGGTTGCATAGCTAAATAATTTACGTATAATTGTCAAAAGAAACATAGAAAAAAACCTGCATCTGAATATAAATAAACATGCTATCACTCATGAAATTCATCTGGAAACATCAAGTTTGTACAGTTTACTTTGAGCCACTCACCAGTTTCCCGGACGATCCCAGCGTTTTCAGAAGTTCGTCATCAGCCTCATTCTAAAGAAATCCGATTTTAACCAATTATTTAAGCGTGATTGAGTTTTTAAACATCACCTGCCATCCCTCTGGAGGTCGCTCAACCCATGTACTGTTGTAGCGAACAATGTTGTGATGATCGAATTGAGCCATGGCGCGAACTTCACGCAAAGCCGTCTCGATATCCCTAAAAAATGGAATATCGAGTGAAACCATGCCAATATTTAAAAATTACTTGATGTCAACAGCGATCCTTTTCACTGCATACTCCCAATTGTCATATTTGTTCACCACTTCGAAGACGCACCCGTAACCACCAATTCCACGTATTTTTGTCACGAGAAATTCATTGAAAAATCTGAAAAGCGTTTACTGTATAGCGATTAAAAAGTCGAAACAACTTAGAGGAAAATTCTCCGGATTCATCTTCAATCGCAATTAGCGCATCATTCAAATTCCCGTTTCTGACAACCTGAATTTCTCTTCAAGCAACAATAGGAAAAAATGAATACCTTTCCAATGACGATGAGTTTTCGGTACCGAAAGACCATGAGAGCAGTAAAAATGGCCGAAACAGCGCAAGCACCGCCAAGAATCAAAGCCGTATTCTTATCACTGTACGATGCAATTCAGAATTCAACATTGAGCACTGAAACGGAACCTCTGCAGGTTGGAGTTACAGTTAAGAGCAGGTGGAGCAGCTAGTGAATCGCTACAATGTTTCAATTTCGTGGAATATTCAAGCTCATCAGCTCACCCTGCAGTAGAGTTTGCAGGTCTTTCAACGCGGTTAACAACAATCCAGAAATCTTCAACTGAAAGTGCACAATCAACATAGTTTGCGTTGCATCAGCTCACTCTTCAAGGGACATGTTGTATACACAATTGTGATGTTGTCCCCAATTGAGTGGGCAGGGGGCAAGTCATCGTCCGGAGTTTTTGAGTCAATTCTGAAATTGACTATTACAATTATTATATTGTTATATTATATTATATTGATTATTATATTATTATATTATTATACAATTATTATAATTATTATATTTTGACAATTTGGAATTGCTATCTCGTACAGTCACAGATTTTTTTCATAATTTAGTTCATCAAATCTTATTGGAACACTTGTACTATTACACTATAGTTATGTTCATTCCATCGACCCATATTATTCCGTCGGTTAGGCGATTAGCCCTCATTTTAATCTGCAAGTACTTTTTAAAAGATCTAATCGGAATTGATATTGATACCTCAAGAGCAAATTCTTTGTAATCAGAAATCTTTCTTGTCCAGGGTTGCAGTAAAAGTGCAGTTCCTGCTACAGTAATCGCCTGTCAAATATCCAAAGGATTAGTGAAAAGGGATATGGGAGAACTAAGCTTACCGAGCGAATCCCCTCCGAGTGTTGGTGGCTGAATTGCAGCGTACGCGAAAGGCCCGCTAAGAGTTTGGTCAGGGTTCACACTAGAGCTCGAAATACGAGTCACCGTCTCTTCATTCTCCGTACTCTCTCGTCAGTAGTCCGGGCGAGAGAGTGTGCAAAATGAAGAGACGGTGACTCGTATTTCGAGCTCTAGTTCACACAAAGGCATTCTTTGCGGACTGCATTCACATAGTCCACATAGATTGAAACAAAAAGTACAATCCGTGAGGGCATCATCTGAATTATGTCATTTGTCATTTTAAAAAGTTGCAACACAAAAAAAAGACAATGAGGAATAGAGATGTCGGATTGCACATTCAAAGAGACTTTCACGTATGATTCTTTATCAGTAGGCGGCACTTCTCTTTGGAGGAGCTCAGATTCACGAGAGGTATTCCCCAATAATCATTTTAGGCGCTCGTTTATATTTGTCACCCATCTAAACGACTACATTGTATCAGACTACATTGTACATGTTGTGATTAATTGCAATATGGTGAAGTACGTATTATCGCTTCGTTCGACTGGTTTCTTTGTCATTGAATTATATTCGTATCTGGGCGTTTATCGAAAAACTCGAACAATGCTACGCAAGGTACGGATGATCGAGCATCTCCTTGCATGTCGGCCGATAGGTTGGGTCCACTTTCGTAATCTTCTCGATGAAATCGGCCTGAAATATGCATTTTGGTCCGAAATATCAACGATGGCTCACGACTCACCGTCTTTCTGTCTCTGACGAGATCACTCTGCTTGCCGCGTCGGTAGTTTTCGAATATCTGCGAATTTGAAAAGTTACTTCACTTCTCTAGCTCTTCTGATCGGAAATAACGCAAAATAGCGACTTCCAAACCTTTGATCGCTCTTCAGTAGTCATTACAATACACAACTCGGCCAAGATGAGACCCAGAGAGAACACGTCTGTTTTCGAACCGTACTTGGAGATGAATGCGATCTGTGAACATTGAATTGCTTCCCAAATGTTCTGAAATGAAGCAAGGGCGCAAGGTCGGATGAGACCCGGAAGTATGCGTGAGACAACTATTATGTCAGAAATAGCGAAATAGTCCTCATCCGACCTAGTGCCGAAGCAAGAGCACATACCTGCTCGGGACTCATGTACAGCATTGTGCCAATATTCGTGCGCGTCAGGTCAGTTAGTGCACTGCCGTCCACTTTACGCACTGTGGCAATGCCGAGATCGCATATCTTCAGTCTGTCGAACTCGGAGAAGAGGATGTTGCTTGGCTTAAGATGATCATTTGACCAAAACAACAACAAAATAACCAAAAATCAACAACAAAACAACCTTGAGATCCCGATGAATGAGGTTCTTCTTGTGAATGTAGGCAACGGCGGCGACTATTTGCTTGAACCACTGCTTGATTGTAGAAACGGATCGATCGGAGGCTTTGTTATTAGCTGACAGCCACTAGGCTAGCGAGTACTTGCACATCTTAAAAATTTTCTTCAAAAATAACGTTTAAAACGCGGTCCGCCTAAGAACGTAGAAGGAAGTGGCACAGTAGCTAAAAATGGTCTCCGGAGGTTCAAACTTGGTGGTTAGACTCCCTAGGGGTGGGATACACTTAAAAAACTGTCCGGGCATGTCTAACCACATCGAGATATTTTTTCTAAATTCCTCATGCATTTTTACATATAAAATCATTTTTCCAGGAGGGGGAAATCATTGAAACATTGTGAGCTATTTTTTTTGAAAAAAGTCATATCGTCATTTTTCGACAATTTCACGATTTTCTCGAAAAGTTGAAGTTCAAAACCTTTGAAAATTCGAGCCTAGACATAACTTTTGACGCTCTATCGAATGGTGTATAAATTGTAAGGGTAAAATCACGATGAAAATATTCGATCTGAAAGATCAAAGATCAACTTTTGGGTATTTTTTGGCTGAAGTGTATCCCACCCCTAGGGAGTCTAACCACCACGTTTGAACCTCCGGAGACCATTTTCAGCTACTGTGCCACTTTCCCTCCTGATTTCGACGTTCTTACAGAGACCGCGTTTTAAAAACATTCTCAAAACATGAAAAAACACTTACCTGCATCTGAATGTAGATGAACACGCAGCTCTCGTGGTAGTCCAGGCTCTGAAGCATTTTTCATAATCTAGCCCTTATTTTACTTAAAATTGGGGGAGATGAAATTACCGGCCGACTGGAAGAGGTGATGTTTGTGAGCATCTGCTCATCCGCGCTATGCTGGAAGTAAGAAATATTTCGAAAAGATAAATAAAAATATTTAACCCACCTGCCATCCCTCGGGCGGTTCCTCGATCCACGCGCCATTGAAGCGAACGATACCCGGATGGTCCAACTGAGCCATCGCACGCACCTCGCTCAAGGCCCGGTCCACGTTCCTGCAATTGTTTCTTTATTAAATTTGCGAAAACAACAACAACAACAACAACAACAACAACAACAACAACATCATCAACAACAACAATAACAAAAAACTCACAGTACGTCAACAGCGACGCGCTTGACTGCGTATTCACTTTCGTCGATTCTATTCACAGCTTCGAACACGCATCCAAAGCCGCCCTCTCCTAAGATCTTTCTGACGGTGAACTCTTTCAAAAATCTGAAGAAGTCTATTAAGAGTAAAGAATCGGTAATACTGGCCTGGATGAGAATTCGCTCGTTCCGATTGCACTGTCTATTCTCAACGCACTGAACTCTCCATGAAGGCTATTCAGATTATGCCGCGATATGTCAGAAGTCACTCCTGAGTCGTTCGAAGTTGCTTCGCTACTTCTTGTCTAAAAAATCGTTTTTCTTCAAATTTATGCAGAAATATTGTCACCGAGGTGGACTGCGCGGTGTCACTCGTACTACCAGTCTGTTCATCCGGCTCTTCTTCGTAGAGTTTCCTCATAGTGAACCCGCCGCCGCCGCTCTTGTTTGCCTGAGTATCAGGCGATTTGAGACTCCTCCATCTAAAAATATATTGCTAACCCTGACGGCGATAAACGATGCTGGGCCTTTTTGTGGCGGCGGATGCGTCTTCTTGCTCATCAATTCCGCGTATGCGATCAGTTGACGATACTGAAAAAAAACAATAACAGCATACGGCTTCATAATATCAAAAATTTCAAAAATATTTTAGGTAAAACAGATACTACCTGGAAGATGCAAATTTTTCCCACAATGCTCTCTTGGTCGACGTTGTCAATATGTCCACCCTATTTTACTTTGCACGTAATTAATTCATTAAGTTTTCAATACAACGTTTATTTAGAAAATTCTCGAAAAATAAATGCAGCATGGGGCCGATGTGCTTTTTCTTGCATGAGGTATGCCCTAATGATGGCGCATGCACGGATTTCATGTGTATCTTCGAACACTACAAGGTGTGTACTATCTTTGCTCCTTTGCTCACTTGCCTTCTCTCAGAGTCTCCCGGTCCTCGCGAGACGATCCTCCAGCGACGATCCATACGACAAGGCCAAATATCGAAACGTCCCAATTACGGAGCAAAAATAAAAAAAGACTTTAAAAAATGTATTCTGGCGATGTTCGCACTCGTTATGCGTCGTGTTTCACGTTCACTGATAACATCGTAATACGAATCAGGCTTTGATGGTTGAGGAAAGGGAGAAATTTATCAGTCGCCGCGTGGCAAGAAAGATCGCGCTAATTTCATTTATTAGTTCTTGCTATTATTTCGATTTCTACTCTGACATTACAGTACTAATACATTACATATCGTTGCGTTTCACGCCACGTAATCATGATCTAGAATTTCCCGGCAAGTCGGCCGCTCAGTCTTCTCTGTATTGGTGAGCAGGCGGACAAATGATTCCTAAATTAACATATTATTTCAGAAATTGATGTCGGAGTGATACAGTTTTCAAGTCTTCGCCGAAGATCGTTTGCTCTTTTCCCTCGCGATAACTCTCAAAAATCTGCAATGTGGAGAAGCGATAAAATAGTAAATAATAAGTATAGCACCTTGACTTTCTCGTCATAATCCATTGGCACGCATAGCTCGGCGAAGATCAGTCCGAGAGTGAACACGTCAGACTTTGAATTCAGTTGTGGTATGAACAATCGCTGGAATGGAACATTTACTCTCCATACACTTCCTATTCTCAAGCGCTCTAACCTGCTCGGGGCTCATGTACTCTGTCGTTCCGCTTCCGATGTGCGTTATCGTCTGCTCCTGTCCATTTTCCATCCGTCGCTCTATCACGATGCCCATGTCACAGATCTTGAGGCGATTCTCCTCGAAAAAGAGGATGTTCGCAGGCTGGAATTGAGGGGCATATATTCATGATGAAAAACACATTTAACATACCTTGAGATCGCGATGAATGAAATTTTTATCGTGGAGGTACTTGACTCCACGGACTATCTGCTTGAAGAAAGCTTTCATCTCAGAAAGTGGGCGGGATTCTGCAGTTTGATGTTTGCGCAGCCACCCGGCCATGTCGCCGTTGCCCAGCTGCAGATATCTTCTTTTTTCAAGATTTTGTATTTTTCGAAAATACGCTTAAAAATACCTGCATTTGGATGTAGATGAAGAAACTGTTTGACTTGTAGTTCAACTACAAAAGCATTGAATCGATCCAACTAATCGTTGAGAATGATATCTATAGAATGATGGGCTCTGTTCCAATAAAGAGGTCCCATGGCAATAAAGAGGTCCCAAAAATAATTAACAGGTCCCAGAAAAATTAAGAGGTCCCAAAAATAATTAACAGGTCCCAGAAAAATTAAGAGGTTCCAAAAATAATTAACAGGTCCCAGAAAAATTAAGAGGTTCCAAAATAATTAAGAGGTCCCAAAATAATAAAGAGGTCCCAGTTAATTAAGAGGTCCCAAACCAATCGTGGCAATTAAGAGGTCCCAAACCAAATGTGGTAATTAAGAGGTCCCATGGTGATTAAGAGGTCCCATGTCGATTAAGAGGTCCCATGGCGATTAAGAGGTCCCGCAATGATTGCTCATTGGTCTCTGTTGTAGAAGAAGGGCCCCTTGAAAATAGAAAGGTCCCTAAAAAGAGCACCATAAATAGAAATGTCCCAAAACGGAAAGAAATAACTGAAAACAATCGAACCGATTACAAAATTTCTCCTTGCATACAGATAAGCCTATGAGAGGCTAAGGCAGTGAGGCCAAGACTAAGCCTAAGCCTAAGCAATCTATAAATGAGATTCCTAACAATCCATGTCCTAGGATTCTATGTATTTGGAAGGACTCGGGGACGAACCCTAGGACATGGAGATGGTTTAGAATCTCATTCATTGATTGCTTAGGCTCAGGCTTAGTCTTAGCCTCATTGAATTAGCCTGTCGCAAGGCACAATCTGCAATCATTGTGGGACCTTTTAATCGCCATGGGACCTCTTAATCGCCAAGGGACCTCTTAATTATCACATTTGGTTTGGGACCTCTTAATCGCCATGGGACCTCTTAATTGCCAAGGGACCTCTTAATTACCACATTTGGTTTGGGATCTCTTAATTGCCACGATTGGTTTGGGACCTCTTAATTAACTGGGACCTCTTTATTATTTTGGGACCTCTTAATTTTTTTGGGACCTCTTAATTTTTTGGGACCTCTTAATTTTTCTGGGACCTGTTAATTATTTTTGGGACCTCTTTATTTGTTTGGGACCTCTTTATTGCCATGGGACCTCTTTATTGGAACAGAGCCGAATGATGTTACTTACCAGCTGTAACTTCTCCGAATGGATCGTCATCAGCGTTTCGACGTCTTCGTCATACTGAAACTTATCTTTTTTAAATTTTATTATTTGTTTAATTTTATGTTTTTCACTAACCTGCCAGTCCTCAGGCGGTTCCTCGACCCACGTGCTGTGATACCGCACAATTGACAAGTGGTCGAGTTTGGCAAGTGCTCGAACCTCCTTCAACGCTTCGTTCATGTTTCTGAGAGGGAGTATTTGACAATGACAATTAAAAATATCTAACCTTGGGTCAACCGTGATGCGCTTAACCGCATACTTGACCTCATCGTGTTTGTTCGCAGCGGCAAACACGCAACCACCACCGCCAATGCCCAGAATGCCTTTGACATCGTAGTCTGTCGCGAATCTAGACAGATATTTTGAAAAACAACATATCGATAGCCGTTACCTCGACTTATATTGTACATTCGCCATATCTCTGAACTGGAAAAGAACAAACAATCAAACGCTGGAAGAAATAACATTCACTTACTTGTTTATCGCTCAATTTCTGGAGCGTTTGCTTCAAATGGAATTTTCCTTTCCTTTTGGTGCGTTCTCGCTCCTTTGAATTGTCATTGTCCTCAAGTAATAAGTGTACTACAGCAATTACTAAATCAGTACATCGGGAAGATCGTGGCTAAAGAAGCGCATGGTTGCATTCAGAAACAATCTGCGATTCTCCGCTCCTCCAATGCGGTAGCCTGGCGGGCTGTAGAGATCAATTTGCTCATTGGACTTACAATAACCAGTGTCGCTTACTCAATTTTGTGCATTGCATACGCAAAGTCGTCTTTGAATGCAAACAGCGTAGCACCGCACAACATGTAGAGAATTGCATCCTCTTGAGCAAAGACACTCTGGGAAAACTATCGTTTAACAATGATGTTGAAAAATCTAAAATGAACATTACAAATATAAAAAAAACCAAGCCGTAGGTGTTGGCAGATCATCCTGTACTGTGATTACACACATCTCCATGTCGTAGAATATCTCTCGAGTAATACTGGTGTGATTTGCCTCACATGTCCTTCTCACAACAACAACCAACGGCTCTCTAAATTGAGCTATCACTACGATTAGAATAGTAAACGTATAGACAAGTAGGCATGACAAGAAATTACACTCTTCATTATGCACGCTCTCTCGCCTCTCTAGCCGGTGAGACAGTACTAGAAGCCCTCCCTCGAATCTATTCGAATCTAAATAATACCTCCAAACGAAGAAGTTGAACGCATGAGACACAATCGCGCCGAGCATGGTAGTATTCGTGCTGTTCAAGTATATTGCTCGCAAGTTATTAAACTTTATGATCACTGCGTTGTAATCCCCAAAATCGAGAAAATACGGCTGTTGAAGGGCGAATTTGATGTACTTTTCTGTGGTCAGCTGAAAAACACGCTTCTTGAATTGGGGATTTTCGAATCACACCGTTCCGATTTCCCGGAAATCGATGGCTGTTGACACGACTGCATTATCAGTGATGAGTTCGAAGAAATTGTATGTCTGAGTTGGCCAAGTCAATATTTACAAAAAAATAATAATATTACTCTTGTTTTCACGTCTTTCTGATTGACAGTGTAGAAGTAGAGCGCGTTGCCAATCTCTCCCGCATACCAAACAGGCAGTTCGTGCAGCTTCATTCTAGTTCTGAAATGTGATAAAAATGCAGTGATAGATGAGGAAAGTGCAATTGAATCACCTCTCGGACCACAGTTCATTCGGATGACCTTCCTGATAGTAGATCTTCGAACCTGGAACTCAAGTTGTTCACGTCAGATAGAATTACAGCTCACCATTCTGCAGCTTTGAACATGCAACTTTCTCTGGAAGAGTCTCCGAAACGATGGCGGCGACCATGTCGTCAGCTCAACAGTCGAGTTAATCAAGATTCGATTTGGCAAATTAAGCCAACATTTAGGCGTCGCAAAGGTATAGGCAACTCGGTGTCAATAGTGGGACTATGAAGCTATGAGTCAACATTGAGGGAGCCACAATCACGATAAGCGTTATCATAGAAGAGGTATGCAGAAGGGGGGAGCACACAAATACGATGACTCGGAAATCGATTCCCTCTCACCAATTCTTCTTCGATACAGATTTGATTTTTACTGTGTTTTCTTAAACCTTGATTATCTCTATGCAACGAATTTGCCCCCGTCGTTTATTGTCCCTACTGGTCTCTAGCTGCCAGTTGATTGTGTACTTACGCATTTTAGGTAGCTAATATATTTACAGATCAGCACCCGCGATGGCTGACGACGGAACCAGCGGGATCGTCGAGGCCGCTGACTTGTCGTCGGCACGGTTGCTTCAGGCACCCCTCGGACGACCCAGCCAGCCGAGCTCGTCGGATCTGCGGGACACCCTGCCGGACGTTCTGCCCTCGAGCTCCGCAGCACGTGTGGAAGCGAACGCACAGGCTAGTGCGAACGAAGAATCAACTGAGACCGAAGAAGTGGATGTTGATGACGACTCGGACCACGAGACCGATGTCGAAACGGTGATGTATTTCAAAAGCGACAAGATTTTAGCTGCCCTCTTTCAGTTGCGGATGCAGATTAATCAAATAATAAAGGAGAAGATAGTCCAGGCATCGGGCAGGAGTAGCCTTCGACCAAGCGCTTCGGTACGCAACAGTCGGGCTCATGCCGTCATGCCTTCGACTTTTTTCAGTCCGCTCAGCTCAACGCAAGGCAGCCTACAGTCTTATCCAGGTTTGGTGTTATGAAAAAAGTAGCTCGAATATCTAACTTACAGCTGTAGAACGTCCATTCGTGCCCTTGCATGTAAATTAAACGTATAAAAACTGCAGATTCCTCGAGGATTTCACGACTATAGGCCTGCTGGGCGAGAACGAGCGTGGATGTGTGTTCTCGGTTGAAAGTCGGCTGGATTGCGGACAATACGCAGTGAAGAGATTCGCCGTTGATGAGAGGTACTATGCAGTTACGCTTTCATTTGAGAATTCGAAAACATTTGCCGAATCTGCTCAATTTTTAGCCGAATGGAGAAAGTTTTGCGGGAGGTTCGCGCAATTTCGCAACTGGACCATCCATCTCTCGGTCGATACCACAGCACATGGACCGAAAAACAGCCCAGAGCGTCGCTGGTATTTTACTTTTCAATTTTTTTTTGCGAATCATCCTCATTTTTCAACTTTTAGAATGCAAATAACCAATTAGATTGCTATACTATCTACACGCAAATGCAGGTATATTTCAGCATTTTTTTGTTATTCTCAAAAAAAGTTGAAGTTATGCGATTACTCGCTCGAGTCCTGGCTCAGAGAGAATCGGCAGGAATCCTTGCGGCCGCTAATTCGGATGAAATTTTGGTTTATCCAAATGGTCTCCGCTATTGGCTACCTCCACGGAAAAACGCTCGTTCACAAAAACCTCAAGGTTATTCTCGAAACATATTGCTTCTAAGAAGAGGCACTAGGCCGGATGATAACCGTCGGATGAGAACCGCCAAATTTTGAAAAATCATTTTTGTCGCATTGTGAACATACAGACAAAGGTTTACAGCCCGATAAAACAAAATTCGGTTCTTATTCAGTCGGTTCATATCCGACGGTTATCATCCGGCCTAGTCCCAAGGAAGATTTATATTTTCAGCCAAGCAACATTTTGTTTGTTGACGAAGATCGCGTTAAAGTTTGTGATGGAATCATGACAGAATTTGCTGACTTTCCGTATCTCTACAGGAGCCCCGAGCACGGAAACATTCGGGTTAAACAATTATAATGAGTCAAATAACATGCCGACTTGCAGCCAAATGCCAATGTGACTTTGCCATTCACTTCCAAGTCTGACATTTTTGCGCTTGGACTTATTTTCACCGAGTGCTGTGCATTAATGATAGACAGAGAAAAGGTAGGCGAATAATTAGAGTTATTGAACGGCGTAACTGGACACTCGTAAGTAAAAGATCCCCTAATGGGTGGATTTCTCACAAATGAGAGAGACAGAAACACTCGTCGAATGCGTACCCACGCACAGAGAATTTGACTAGAGTGTGATTCGAATAGAAAAATTCCACAAAAATTATTCATAAGAATTCCTTCTCAATGGCATGATCAATCATACATAATATTATTTTAGGTATTCGACGACTATCGCAAAGGAGATTATTGGCCCGGCATCTTCAGCCACATGCCGGAAGCGGTCTGTTGTGACCTTTTTTATATTATAAAACATAAATGTATAAAATTATGTTTTAGAAGAAAACGTCTTTGTTTGTTCATATGATGACTAAAAAGGATGCTTCAAATCGACGAAATTGCAAAAAAATTCTCCAGGACGAATACTTGACAAGCTGTGTAAGATCTTTATAATCAATATACAGTCCCGCAGAGTCTCCCCCTTAACGAGCGTGCCGCGGCGAGTCGCGGCGAGTCACCCCGACTCACCCCGACTTGTACTGTGGATTTGACCCCTTCAAAGTGTATATATTTTTGGCTATTTTAGGCTATGAACTTCTATCATGTCTCCCCATCGACTTGCCAAAAAAAATTTTTGAAATTCGTTTCCTGTAGCTTGTCTCAGAAGCTCGCTCATTTACCCCCTCCCCTCATTTGCCTATGCCCTCACAGCCGATCCCCTCGCCAGATCAGAATGCGAAATGGAGTAAGCAAATGAGGGGAGGGGAGAGGGGAGGGGGTAAATGAGCGAGCTTCTGAGACAAGCTACCGGAAACGAATTTCAAGAATCTTTTTTAACAGGTCGATGGGGAGACATGATAGAAGGTCACAGCCAAAAATTGCCAAAAAGATATACACTTTGAAAGGGTCAAATCCACAGTACAAGCCGGGGTGACTCGGGGTGACTCGCCGCGACTCGCCGCGGCACGCTCGTTAAGGAGGAGACTCTGCGGGACTGTATTTTATTCTCAAGTATTTATTTTTGGATATAGAAAATGTTGCTTTATAGTTTGCAGAAAGTCATTTGGATCAAGACTATGACGCACAATTCAAAGAAAAGTACCGAGAGCTGAAAGACGAATTGCTGTTTCCATACAGTCCGATCGACATTTTGCCAGGTTTTACAACTTTAATTCTCTTGCGTGCGGATTATAGTAGTTTTTCCAGAGAATTTGAAAGCAAGCGATAAGAAGGGGGTTCCTAGTGCGTTACAAGTCAGGCAATTGCAATTGAATAAGGTAAGTGTCACCTTGCAATATCAGAGACTATCTGAGAGAATTTAGATAGGGCCGTACAACGATTTTTTTTAACATTTGCTGAAAAAATGCACCTAGGGGTACTTTTTCATGTAGAGTTCGAAAATCGACCTCAGGAAGCCGTATCTCTAACCCCCAATACCCTATGGCACGCATCAGCCTGCCAGGGGGTAAATGCAATTTCGCGAAGGGCGCTCCAAACCCCTACAAATTATATACCTTTTTGTAGAACTCGACGAGACAAACATTTTTTGTGTTGGAAGTGAAAGAAAAAAAAAAAAAAAAAAAAAACTTCTGTGAAAAAAAATATTTTGATCGAAAGTTTTATTTTTTGCACCCTGAAAATTTTTTGGCCTATCGGGAGTTTTTTTATTTTTCCAATCGATTCTCAATACTTTTTTACCCCTATGTGCGAAAATTGAAACTGTTCGGACCTGTGATAAGATGTTTCGTGAGCCGAAGAATGCGCGCAACCTCGATTTTCACCCATTTTTCGTACTTTTAAAATCGAATAACTCCAGAATTTGGAAATCAGAGATGAAGTTTTGCACTGAAAATAACTAATATGAGTCAGAAGAATAAGTTCTGATAGATAGAATTGAATTGAAGAGAAAAATTTTTAAACCAAAAATTTCTCCAAATGGGCCAAAAATCGAGATTTTTCAAAAAAAAATTTTTCTTTCCGATTCACTTCTACCTTTCAGAACTTATTGTTCTGACTCATATTAGTTATTTTCAGTACAAAACTTCACCTCTGATTTCCAAGTTCTGGAGTTATGCGATTTTAAAAGTACACAAAATGGGTGAAAATCGAGGTTGCGCGCATTCTTCGTCTCACGAAACAACTTATCACAGGTCCGAACAGTTTCAATTTTTGCACATAGGGTAAAAAAGTATTGCGAATCGATTGGAAAAATAAAAAACTCCCGATAGGCCAAAAAAATTTCAGGGTGCAAAAAATAAAAATTTCGATCAAAATATTTTTTTCACAGAAGAGCTAGCCTTTCACTTCCAACACAAAAAATGTTTGTCTCGTCGAGATCTACAAAATGGTATATAATTTGTAGGGGTTTGGAGCACCCTTCACGAAATTGCATTTACCCCCTGGAAGGCTGACACGTGCCATAGGGTATTGGGGGTTAGAGATACGGCTTCCTGAGGTCGATTTTCAAACTCTACATAAAAAAGTAACCCTAGGGGCATATTTTCAGCAAATGTTAAAAAATCGTTGTACGGACCGTGAAGAAAGTATCTCAATTTTCTCAGATAGTCTCTGATATGTAGTTCATCCGTCAACATTTGAAAGTTAGTCCTTGTTATCCTTGATTTTTTGCAGGCCAGAGCCAGAGAAAAGCGTTCTTCGCAATCTACCACCCACAATGGAGGCGCAGCAACATCAAAAACGATAAAATACAAAGATTTTACTGACGCGTCTCATTCTCATAAGCCATTTCCTCGGGAACCCTTACCCCAGAATCCAAGTTCATCTCAAATCAAGAGAATGAAAGACTCTGAGGTAGACGATACGGAGACGAAGCTCCGTGAATCGAGTCCATTGCGATGGGATGACTAATGAATAAAGTGAATAACACTTCGAAGTTGCATTTTTCCACTTTATCGTCAAGCAAGATAGAAATCATTGAGCATTTCCCTGCATGTCGGTCGCTTCTTTTTATCGGTGCCAGTGAGCATATTGACGAACGATGTCTGCAATTACGATTATTAATTGATAAAGTGAAACAAAAAACCGTCTTGACGTCGTCGCCAAAAACTTTAATCTGCTTTCCTTTCCGGTAGTTGTTGAAGATCTGGAGAGGAAGTTGTTGGTAGATTTCGAAATATCCACAAAAAAGGACGAACAAGACGAAATAGTTGAAGAATTTGCCATCACCACGCATAGCTCTGCTAGAACAAGTCCGAGAGTGAAGATGTCGGCTCTGTGGTAGTATCCTCCTCAAGATACAGTTCGAAAACTGACGTATTTGCACTTGGACTCATTCTAGCAGAACTGTGCGTTGTGATGAGTGCACATGAGCGGTCTAAGGCTCGTTTTCCCATATTTTCAAAGAAAAAGGTCACTGAAATCTACAGATATTCGACAACTACCGACGCGGCAAGCAGAGTGATCTCATCGGCGATAGAAAAACGGTGCCAAATCTATAGTTTTCGCAAATTTTCAACTAGTTTCAGGCCGAATTCAACGAGAAGCTAACGAAAATGGAGCTGAAACATCGCTTTTCGTGCAACGATATGCTCAATCACGTGTACCTATCATGAAAATTGCCAAGGACGCGATAAATGCTTATTATAGATTTTGAAGAGATTATCGAGAGGGAGATTAATATTATAGCCGATTGGTCCCTCATTGTCACCGATGGTACGAAACCCGAGATTATTACGCATCACATTCTCCTCTCTCCCTTATCGATGATATCAGTGAATGTAAACAGACGTGAGCAAGGCGCGCCTTCTCTCTTGTTATTCACTCGCCTGATGAATTTCGAAATTGTCTGCTCCGGACAATGAATGTGTGTACTAACTAACGGGAAAAAAATAACGGGTACAAAGTCGCTAATGGTCGAATCTCAAGAAAACGAGAGAATATTACCAGTGTTCAATTGTGTATCAAGCTTATTTTCATATCTCCGAAAACTTTTCTTCAAATTTTATTTTTTTAAGTGCGAGGCCTTCTCGCATGTCCAATCAATCTTTTAAATTCTTGAGGAATTTAGAGCGATACGTAAGTCTCTTTCCTACGACAATAAACTCATTACGAAAGGAAGGAGTGTTTCAATATTTCCTTGCACGTTGGTCGATCCTCGGATTTACGTTGTGTGAGTGAACGAATGAAGTCCGCCTGCAACCCACTCATTAGACCGCGAATCTGATTAGGAATTACCGTTTCGACATCTGGGAATATGTCAGAAGGTTTTCCGCTCCGAAAGTTATCGAAAATCTGTAAATGGTGAAGGAAATTCACTATGCATTTATTATTCACCTCATATCGCTTCTCACTCGGTATTACAACGATGAGCTCGGCTAGAATGAGGCCAAGTGAGAAAATATCGGATTTCGAGCTATACTGAGACCATGAAACCTGGAAATGTTGAAAAATCGAATGTTTATTTTGATTTTTTTACCTGCTCGGGGCTCATATAGAGTTCTGTACCAGCTCGTTCGCACTCGACAGAGCATTCTTCTCCGTCCGTCATTTGTCTCTCGGCCACTACTCCCAGATCACATATTTTCAGGCGATCCTTATCCGTGAACAGAATATTGCTAGGCTGAAACGTATGCTTTTTCTTGGCGATATATGCATTTTCATTCATAACCTTCAGATCCCGATGAATCAAGCCATTTCCGTGAATATACTCAACAGCTGAAACAATCTGCTTGAACCAATCTTTCATTATTATGAGATCCCGAGGTGTTATATTCACAGCAAGCCACTCACGGAGCGAGTTATTGCATTTCTGTAAATTCATCGTTATTTCTTTTCTCAATTGAAATGAAGATTCCAATTTACCTGCATTTGAATATAAAGAAATGCGCTGTCGTGATTAGCAGCTCGCAATGCTGACTGAAATAGTCTATTGACAACACAGCTAAACAGTGGGTAGAACATATTATATGTTGTACGGTTGATATATAAATTTACTCACTAAATCTATCTTGTATCCAATATTCTCAAACATGTCCAAGTCAGAGTCATTCTAAATTTAAATAAATTATTCATTAAACGAATATCTTGATTAATGTGTTTTGTATAAGATAATGCACCTGCCACCCCTCGGGCGGTTGCTCGATCCAGGCGTTGTTATAGCGGACGATTCCAGGATGATCTAGTCTGACCATCGCACGAACTTCCCTTAGCGCGTTGTCTATGTCCCTGATTTTTTCAAATTATAATTATATTTATTTCCTGTCTGCGACGATATGATAATTTTGTTTCAATAGCCGGGATGGTCGAAAATGGCAATCTTCCGGACTCTAGAGAAAATGAAAACATTCAAAAATTATATACCTCTTTCTCACATGGATCCTTTTGACAGCATAGTGGAACATATCAAATTTGTTTACTGCATCAAATACGTATCCGAAGATTCCTCGCGCCAGAATGTGGCAGGTTGCGAATTCACTTTTGAACCGAAAATTTTTATTTTGATCCTCTTTATTAGGAAAAACTCTACTTAGAAACGAAGCTCGAATTTTCCTCGTCACTTTTGTTATTCTGTAAGAAAACTGTTATTGATACCCATCAAATAACATCTCACCAATTTTTGCAGGGACTTTTGAAGATAACTGATTTTAGCTGTTTGCTCTTCTTTTACTTGCGTTAATCGTCCCATCTTCCATTTCAGCATCTTTAATGCGATCAATTACGGAGAAAGCATGATTGAAATACATTTAGGGGACGCAAGCTCCGCCCACTTTGTGTGGACACGATTTCCCCAAAAAGCGAGACGGAGAGAGCACAAAGCTCATTCTTAACTAAATCACTCGTCCAAAAGAGCGTTGGATAGCTCTTCCTACCCCCTATCGAAAGAGGAGGCGACGAAATGTGTCATACATCTTTGAGTAGGTCAAAATTGAGCAACAAGGTCACAAAAATGCGATTTTCACTACTTCCAGCGCTATCTACAAGTTCGTCGAGTGATTTTCTGACTAAGAGGAATTTTCTAGGATTTTTAGACATTTTTCAGATTTTTATCTTCACTCCCCGGGTTGTGCTCGACGCGCAAAGAAGCGCGGTTGGAGGGGAGCGAGAGGGCGGGGGAGCGAGAGAGACACACGCGAGAGAGGCTCCGCCCCCTTCCCTCTCCCTCTCACTTTCCCCTCTCGCCCGGCGTGCCTTGCGCGCGTGGTTTTCGGGGCATAGCTTTTGTTAGAGATGAGATATTCACAAACGGTAAAAAAGCATGAGGTTATTGAGTCCCTGAGAAACAGTTTGAACATACTTTGGCAAGAATTTGGCTTTGTGCGTTGTGGCCCCTAAATACATTGTCTATTTTTGCTGTCAGTTGTGGATCATTCGGAGATTCCTGGAAGTAATCATTTAGTTTTTACAGATGATCCTAAGAATCATGAAACATGTTTATCCATGTTCGCGGAAAACCCACCTTGAGCGCCGTCAGTATAGATCTGAAAATATACAAATAATGCATCTGCATACTTTTCAACACTTACATCATATCAATAGAATGCACAGATTCATTTAGATTTTTTCCAGCAACGATCTGATGTGAGAATAGTTGAAAAGCGCATTATTCAAGCCAACCATACCGCTTCTGAAAGCAAGCCGTCCATCTTGAGTACCTCGAGCATATTGCGCTGATCTTTCGCGAACTGCTCACGCAAATCTTTCATATCCCTGAAATGCGTGATGAAATTCGAGAATAGTTGAATGTCCCACTTTTCATATTTATCTTCGAGGGCCTTTCTCTCTAGTGCAAATTGTTTCTCTAGATCCAATTTCTGAGCGCGGAGTTGTTCCTGCATGCTGCACAATACTAACGAAATGGCAAAAAAAGGTTATCTGACCGCTAATTCCTCCTCTGACATTATCCAGTCGTGTTTCCTCGCTACGGCTGTGGTGCCGGGACCTGAAGTATTATTTATCTTAGGCACGACAAGGAACTATACAAGTTCGCAACAATCCATCAATCAGAAATGGGGAGAGAAATGCAGAAATGTCAAATAGCGGAGGAATCGATATAACAGTCAACACAAACGCACACACTCTCATCCTTTCAGCTGATAACACACAGCGTATAATCGCTCTCTCAAATGTCTTGAGTGTATGCACAAAGGCACACTCGCATTCGACAAACACTTTGATATTGCTCCTTTTCAATCATAGTTTTCACATCTCTTATAAGCAAATGTTTTGCAGGTGGCTTGTTCAAAATAATACGCCTTCAATGAGTTGTTGCCGTACTTTTTCTAGCTAGGCTACCAAATGTGCTCAAACTGGGATCAACCTAACGAGGTAAATATTTCATCTTCTGATATATTCTAAACTCAATTATAGAATCCTGGAAGAAAACGAACAGCAACTTCTTCAACTTTTGAGGAGCATTCCTCAACATTGTTACAATTAGTGCAAAAAGTTTCGAAATTGGAAGAAGAGAGAATTGAGGACCGACAGAAGATCAATGCACTCGAGTTGCGTATAAAGATTAATGAAGAACAAGTGAGAAATGTTGTGCGCAGCAGAATCATTTTCATTTTTCAGAGAGAGAATAAAGGATTATTCATCAGTAAGTTTAGCGTTGAAGGCATTCTGGGAATCGGAGGCGGAGGGAGTGTCTTCAAAGCAAAGAACAAGTTGGAAGACTTTGTGTACGCCGTGAAGCGGATCGCAATAGATCCAGGGTAAGTGAGTTCACATTCAATCTGAAACCGATTTCTCAACGCACACATTCCTTCAAGATTCCTCGCAAGCCCTTTCCAGAAATATCGTGAAAGGGTTGGCTGAAGCTCGTGCTCTGGCGCAACTTGACCATCCGAACATCGTGACTCACAAGCAAGTGTGGATCGAGGAACCGCCTGCCGATACACAGGTTGGTTTAACCTAAGTGATCGCATGAGTAATTTTTTGTAGTATGGGGTCGACCATGATATTCTCAGAAGCATTCATTCGAACGAACAGCAACTGGTGAGCTGCTCGGAAAATGAATATATGTTTGTAATTATTGCAGATGAAGTACAGGCCTGACAGCATCTTCGTGTATATACAAATGCAGGCTAGTTATATGTTACTTCATCAGATTATGTGGGTAGGTATCCTGGGACGAAGAGACCAAAACACAGCCATTTACAAAAAAAACTTGAAAAACAGACAAAGCGTGGATGAAACAGTAGTGAATGGTGCATATTATTATTATTATCGAAGAAATGGCTCGCTTGGGGTGAAGATAGAAACGCTTTAAATCTCCAGTTAGGCGACAGCACCCTCCACGAATGGCTGATGGAAAACGTAACGGATGAATCACGACAATTTGCTACCACCAAGGCGTTCTTCAAGCAAATTGTTCTTGGAGTCGAACACCTTCATGAGATGGGTTACATCCACAGGGACCTGAAGGTTAGAACAATTACGGATGTTTTTAATTGCTCACTTCAAATCAAAACAGAAGAAAAAGGCGATTTTACTCTGAGGTTTAAAGGGGGAGAGGCACGAAGCGAGCTAGAGTCACCATAGCCAGAGGGTATATTGCGCGCGCTCTCTCCGTTTTGCACGCTCTCTCGCTCGTTGCCTGCACCACAGGGTCACTTGGCACAGAGCCAATTGATCTTATTTCGGCTTGAACTCAAAGTTATGGTCTGGGAGTTTCGAAAGTGTAATCGGGTAACGGCGACCCATCATCTCACGTCGATATCTCAGTTAGCCAGGTTTTCGTGCCTATCCCCCTTTAACTGCAATTTTACAGCCCCTCAACATTCTGATCTTCGAGGGCACACGGCTCAAGATTTGCGACATGGGGATAATCGTCAAGAAAGAAATGGTGAACGGCATTGAAATAGCTACATGCCACAACGATGTGAAAACCGAGGACTACGCAAGCCCCGAACAGGCGAGTCGTGTTTTGGTTCAGGGTTGTACTTTTGCGTTTATATTTTAATGTTTTGAAGCTCGAGATCTTTCAGCACAGTTGTTTTTGTGAGATCACATCGAAGTCCGATCTATACACCCTTGGACTTCTATTTGCCGAGCTTCGCGTCGTGATGGATCAAACGAGAAAGGAAGAGGTATTACGCATAGTGATCAATCGAATAATATTCCGATTAGATGTTCGGGAAATATCGCCGCGGACACGAACACTTCACCTTCGGAATGGATTTCGAAACTGTATGGGACTACGACTGAAGCAAGAGCTCGCGTAGCGTTTTCAGGCTGCATTCGTCAGCCGACTCACTGATGTGGAGCCGAACAATCGTCCATCGTGCAGTGAACTGAAGGAAGACCCTTATCTAGCGTAGTGTCATGATTAGGTCAATTGTTCTTAGTCTTTCATGATCTCTCTTGGAACACATGCATGCAAAATCTCCTTTGATGCTGAAATTTGAAAAAAATATTCGGGTTGTTTATTTTGATAGTTTCAAAATCGGTGGCATTTGCTTTGTTGATTGTAGGAGGCACGACTGATGAAGACTCTTTGCAAATCGATGGAAGAAAACGTAATGATGGTGTCTGCGCAAAGACTCTGAGCCAATTTAATGCTGTGAACAGTGTCTCTGCCTAGTCTCATTCTCTAGTCAGATAAATGGACTAGAGGGGTCGGATTGAGATGAAGACGAACTCTTAATTCCATTGTTCGCCTCCCCTCATTCCGACCCCTCTAGTCGATTTATCTGACTAGAGAATGAGACTAGGCAGAGACACTATTCACAGCATTAGAATTACCTAGAATTACCTGAATTACCTGCTACCACAAACCGGACATATTGCTGCATTTCACTCAAAATAAGCATAGTAAATGTACTCTCATTTTTGTATTCACTGAATGCATCCCATTCTCTCCTCTCATATCAACAAGTGCAAACAGAATGGCGCCTTGTTGGTGCTGTTGACTACAGTCGCCCTCTTAATTTCGAAATTGTCCGTGTTTGTGAACGTGTGCGTTGAATGCCGATACTGCCCTACGCACGAGTTCTATCTACATAGCATCTGTAGTATTATCCTTAACGATGTCAACGATATATCCGGAAGAGAGAGGGGGGGGGAAGGACGATGGTATGGTACATCAACAATAAAAATCCTGATTCTAATTCGTTATTTCCGCGAGAATGAAAGTATTCGGTTCTCTCAAATTCACAACTGTTTCTGGTGAAGTACAGTGACTCGCTCTTCTCAGCCTGTAATCATCGCCACATCCTCATGTAGTGAGAGCATGAGCCTTTATCGGAGACACCGTTAGCGTATTGCTATGGATTATGGCTCTCCGTGTACACAATAGGTGTGACTAAGAGCGTGTAACTCTGCCGAGGCGAAATTTCAAGTCAAACACGCCGAACTAAGGGACCGGACTAGAGTAAGTAACTAATATATTCGATTCGTGTTGGTTCATCTCCCGTACGTATTGGATTAGGTGTGGTTCAAAATGGTTTCCATTTCTGATCGACGATTAGCAGATTAGTATGATTCATCGATAGCAAAAAGCGGATAGCAAGCGATAAACCACGAGAATGGAGCGAGTGACTCATACGATTCAAGCATTGTGCCTCCGACTTCGCGTTTTGTTAGGATTGCCTCACATTGACGTGACATTTTCATACCAAAACGGAATTGTTTGAGATCTATCATGGATTCCAATGATGTTGAACTGGTGAGTGTTCACCAAATAATCACTATTTCAAAATTAAATTTAAAATAATTCAAATCCATTTACAGCAACCACTCCAGCAGGAATGCGAAGTGGAGTTCGAATCAGAGTGATTTTTGAGTTTCGAAAACATTGAATCTTGAATTTTCAGGTTTCTCATCAATTTCAAAACAACTGCCATGGAATCTGTCGAGCATTTCGACATTTTCGAAACCGAGAAAACGGTGATGGGTGAAACTTTTAAGAGAACTGTCGAACGATATCCGATGCAAACGAGGTTGATGTTTGTTTTTGTTATTGTTATTGTTATTGTTATTTGTTATTGTTATTTTTATTTTTTATTGTTTATTATGTTGTTACAGAAGTCAGGCGGCAAATTTACTGAAAATCCTTGCGCCTAGGGACGCCTTCGTGTTTGTCCATGGATGGATCGAGGAGCCACCACCAGGATGGCAGGTATGCGTTATATTGTTATTATTTTTGTTATTGTTATTATTGTTGTTGATTTCTTTATTCTACACGTAGAAGCCAGCCCTAGTTAATATTAGTGCTCAATTTGCATGGAAAAACAATTTTGGAAACGATAAATAATCAATTATTATTTACTTTGCAGAGACGCGTGGATGCCGAGCTGTTCAACCAAGTATGCGATGAGCAGCGACTGTGCCTATCCCAGCCATATGTGAGTCCATTTCCATTCCATTTCATCCATTTCCATCCATCCATTTCACTTTCGGCATCCCTCTCTATCCTCCAAAGCTCGTGCGAAATAATTTTCCGAATGACGGAAAACGATTCGGCACAGAAATTTGTGTGTTTTGACTTTTTTAGTTCTGTACTGGGCCCAGCCCCTCGACTCCTCCCCTTGACGATTTGTCGGATACTAGGGCTGAGAAGCGCGGGGGCGGCACAGAACTAGAAAAGCGTCACTTTTTGCAGTGTTATGGTTGAAAATAAAAAAATTGTAATAAATTCTGTCCAGGAACGCTTCGGACGATGTGATTGGTACAGAGACGGCTGCGTCTTTCTGTATATTGAATGGGAGGTGGCCAATTTTATTTATTTTTATTAATTAATTTAAATATTAATGAATAAACAATATTCCAGAGACTGGGCACGCCGCTATTTAGACAAATGGTCAAGCTCATAAATATGCTTCACGATCGTTTTCTTGCAAAACTGAAGCAGAATTCAGGTTAGTATTCGCGATTAGCAACTTCTACTGTATTGCCGTAACATCACACATTTCTTGCAGAAGATCGTAAGTCAAATCAAACAAATCAACCAATACAAGAAAGCGATAATGAAGCACAGAAAAATGAGAGCCAATCGTACGTTCTATCTTTTGGAATTGTATCAAAAAAAAAATTTCTAGTGCTGATGCTCCATGTGAAATCAAAAGTGTATCAACCGGGCAGCTGAGTGAGATAGACGTAAGTTATTTTCGATGTGTATGCTTCTTCTTTTAACTTGTGATTAATGCACTTTAGTCTCTTCTCGCCGAATACAAAGACGCCTACAAATCCAAGTGATCCGTAACTTTCTAATTTGAATTTATCGTGCTTTTCAGATTTCTCACTAATTTTAAGCCAACGAAGGTGATAGGAGAAGGCACATTCGGCTGTGTATTTGAAGTTGAGCTGAATTTGATTGGCGAAACAAAGATCAAGCGGGCAATCAAGCGAATTCCTATGAAAAATAGGTTAAAAAATCAAAAAAAAAATTAAAAAAAATCTGTGAATCGCAGTCAATACGATGTCAACAATGCGTTCAAAGAAGTTATCGAACTGAATCGTCTGAAGCCCGGTGGAATCGTATGTTGCTTTGAAGCGTGGATAGAAACGCCGCCTCCGGAATGGCAGGTATGCACAGCGTGTCAGAGAGGGAGACCTCCTTTGTTCTCCGCGTCCGACCCCCTTGCATGGTCACTCGAACTCAATGTTTAAGAAATATCTATGAAACATATCCCATAACTTACTGATAAGATAAAAAAATGCTAATCTAAAATGATTGAGCTATCGGGGAGAGTACAAACATGTTCCTCACCAATTCTGGAGCCGTTAGATATTTTTTGATACCCCGTATCAGTGCAATTTTACATTGTTATTTTAATTTATAAGCCATTTTAAAGTTTCTTATAGAAACCCCAACACCATTATTTGTTTTGGAATGCTCATGAAATTCCCTATCGATCCACTAACTCGGATTTACCATAAAGATATTCATATTCGAGAAATGCATGAAAATTACCATATTCCATAATAATACCATAATGGTGTGGCGGTTTCTATAAGGCTTTCAAATCGCTCTTAAAATAGTTATTTCATTGTACACTTATTACTTTGCTCTATGTTGAAATATGTTTCAACGGAACTGTAAATGAAATTGAACGATTTTGTTTCAAATTCTTCGAATCTACCTCTCATTCTTTATTTTCTACCGCGCAACTCACTCGAGTAGAGTGAGAATGAGTGGGTGACACGCATTGGCCTTGGACGCGATAATTGGATTTTCTACCCCCTCTGACACGCTGTGGTATGCAATAAAAAGTATAATATTTTTAAAGGGGGTCAGGCACGAAGCGAGAGAGATTCATCTTAGCCAGAGGATATATTGGGCGCGCTCTCTTCTTTTCGCACGCTCTCTCGCTCGTTTTGCGCCGGCGGGTCATTTGGCACACAGCCAATTGATCATAACTCGGTTTGAACTCAAAGTGATAGTCTTCGAAAGTGTAATCGGGTAACTACGACCCGCACGTCGAGAGCTCAGTTAGCCAGATATTCGTGCCTATAACCCTTTAAAAATAACTTCATATGAATTTCGAAATTCCTGAGCACTCTTAAAACGTACCTATTCGCGATAATTGCAGAGCGAAGTAGATGGTATCATATTTGAGGCATTAAACTATTCACCGTCGGTGAGTAAATTATTCAAAAATCGTTAATAAATCATTAAAAAAAATACAGCATTACCACCGCAACGCCCACTCATTCCTCTACATACACATGGAGGTCGCTCTGATTTCGCCATTTTTTATTTGTTTTTAAAAATATTTTATTTGTTTTAGCTATGCCAATCGTCTCTGGAAGACTGGCTTTTGGCCAACAACGCCCGAGATCTGGAAACAATGATTGATTGGTTCGCGCAGATAGTTTCCACCGTAGCGTATCTGCACAAATTCGGAGTGATTCATAGGGATTTGAAGGCAAGAATCTATTTTTTAAATTGAAAGAATCATTTCATTTTAGCCCAGCAATATCTTGTTTGACAGCGAGAACAAACTGAAAATCTGCGACTTTGGAATCGTCACGAATCGCAAGAAAGATTACAGTCGTAGAATTAAAATATCGGAAGAAAGAGGGGATACGCATGATATTACGAAAGATGTTGAAAGAACGTTCGCTCAGGGTACTCCGATGTATATGGCTCCTGAGCAGGTAATTATTAGACCTCGAAGACGAGTCACCGTCTCTTCATTTTGCACACTCTCTCGCCCGCTCTGCTGACGAGTATGGATAATGAAGATGCGATCACTCGTATTTCGAGCTCTTGTAATTATCATGAGCATGTGATTTTTTAGTAGTTCAGATATCGAAACTAAGACATAAATTTAATTCCAGGGAGGCTGGGAATACTCTTCCAAGGTTGATATCTTCGCACTCGGTTTGATTCTTGTTCGAATGTGCGTAGTTATGACTTCTGATGAGGCAGCAAAGGTAATGATGCAAACAATGTGGTCCGGACAGAATGTATAGCTCCTGAGCAGGTATTTGTATTTAGTTATATCAAAATTCGCAGGTTTTCAACGACTATCGAAGCGGAAAGCCAAGCAGTATACTGGACAACCTCCCAGTTGTGGTGAGTGATAATCTTTCTTAAACCTTTAAAAAACTAATTGTTTCAGAAAGAATTCGTTGCCTGGCTGACTATTGTGGACGAAGAAAAGCGGCCGACATGCGAAGAAATTTGTGTGCATCCCCTTGTCGAACACTACTGCAATCAATATCGAAATCGAATTCTAAAATCACTTAAGCTATTTTGATGTCCATACATTTCCACAACTAATAACTATATCAAGATATCAGTCACTCAACTCAACAATTTTATTTATTGCTCTGTAGCTGTGTAAAAATATATAATAACGTCATGGTGGTTGATGACTTGGCTGATTAAGAAAGATTGATAAAAATTATATTTATTATGCCAAGTACAGGTCATCCAGTATCTTCCTGCAAGTCGGTCGATTTTTTCGGTCCGGATCAGTCAATTTGCCGACGAATTCGGTCTGGAATAAACCGATTTCTCGAACAGCTTGTGAATCATACAACTAACAGTTCTTTCTTCATTAAAAATCGGATTAGCCTTCCCACTTCGATAGTTGTCAAAGATCTGAATGAATGAGGTTTTATTTCGGTAAAGTTATCGTTACCCCGTTCTCGTTCTTTCGCAAAAAAGGTACAAATGTCTCATATTCCATTGCGAAATCTGCTAAGCTCCCTTCTATCCTGAAAAGTCAATCACCTTCACTTTCTTGTTGTCGTCCATAACCACGCATAACTCAGCCATAATCAGTCCCAGTGTGAACACGTCTGACTTTGTGTTCACTTTAGAGATGAAGAGTTTCTGCAATAGCAGTATGTAGTTTTTGATTCAAGCTTTGACAGATTTTCAAAAATAACATAGGAAATGTATGGTAAATTCTAACCTGTTCCGGACTCATGTACACATCCGTACCCGAGCCCGTCTGAGTCATCGTGATCTCCACTCCATCCTCTTTCTTCTGCAAAAAGTAGAGTTGAGCCCTTAATACAGGATCATACGCCCTGCGGGCACTGTTAGACAAATGATAAAGGACAATGCAGTACGAAGAATGCATCTGTACGTACATGTAAGATCAGATCGAATGAAGGGAATTGGGGCCTGATCTAGTACCTACTAATTTCCCTTTTGCGTGTTTCGGCCGGGATTCGAACCCGAGTGTAATGGATTCGGGGGGGGGGGGGGCGCCCCAGACCACTACACTACCGTACCTGCTCGATCACGATTCCCATATCGCAGATCTTCAGCTTGTCCTTCTCGACGAAGAGGATGTTCGCGGGCTGGATGTTGTTATTGTTATTGCTATTGTTGTTCTTTTGTTGTTTTGTTTTGTTTTTAGTTCTCACCTTGAGATCCCTGTGTATCAGGCCCTTCTCGTGGATGTAGTCCACGGCGCGGACTATTTGCCTAAACCATTTGATTGTAATTACCACTAAACTATGTTTTCGTGAAGATGCGGGTTGGAAATGCAAAAGTAGATAAACCTGAACCACTCCTTCATCCGGCCCGGTTCGCGGGATTCTGGCGTAGTGTTTTCGCCCAGCCACTGAGCCAGGGAGAAGTTGCACAACTAGAATGAAAAGCAGTTAACAATTTTCCGTTGATGTGACTCAATCATTAAATCTTGAAGTGATCTAAGAAAAATACCTGCATCTGAATGTAGATGAATACGCAGTTGCTGTTGTAGTCTAACTGAAAGAAAAAAATCATCTTGGGGGAAATACAAGCTTCGAAACGGACCAGTTGTCTCTTCTTCGACTTGATCTTGTCCAGTATCGCATCGTCAGCATCGTACTGAAATTAATTAATTAATTAATTAATCAATCAATTAAGCTAATTAATAACTTTAATTAATTTAATTAATAATCAACCTGCCAATCCTCTGGCGGTTCCTCGATCCAGGTGCTGTTGTAGCTAATGATGTGCGAGTGGTCCAATCGAGCCATCGCTCGGACTTCTCGCAGGGTTTTCTTGATCTTTGCTTCGCTGAAATAGATTCGTGACTTGATAATGGCGAACAATGACTATATAAGGCAAAAGGCTCACTTGGGATCCACGGCAATTCGCTTCACTGCGTACTTCCACTCATCAAGCAGATTTTTGGCTTCAAACACGCATCCGCCACCTAAAATAAAAGTAAATAAAAAATAAGAGAAAAATATAAAAAAATATTAGAAGAAGGCCCCTACCTCCAATGCCCAGAATGCGGGTGACGTCAAACTCGTTGGCGAACCTAAAAAAGAATCGATTAATATTGGAATATGGACAGGCTCTTACTTTGATCTGAACTCGCCCGGTGGAGCGTTGCTGCTGCCCTAGAAAAGCTCTATTTGGCTGATACCTATTTTGGTTGCATGGTCACGCATTAACTTGCTCCATTATTGTGAATTTTTTAACATCAACTCACTAATCGAAAGCCCGTCAGCGTATTTGACAGCCGACTAATTTCGTCCTCACACTTGGATTTCTCCTCGGACAGACGAGTGATGGCATCGCGCAACTGAACATTAGCAATCGTTAATTGATTAATTTTAAATACTTTAATAATTAATTAACTAATTAATAATACCGTTCGGTTCTCCTCCTCGAGGGTTGCGGGCGAGCGCGATCGACTGTGCCGCATGATTAAATTACCTGTGAATTGATATCAATAGTAATTGAAAGCCTCTAAGGCCGTTACCGATATCGACCATACAGCTTGAAATTCGGGTCAACGTCTCTTCATTTTACCCACCTTTGTGTGTGTGTGAAATGAAACGACGACAACTCGTATTTAGAGCTCGAATCGACATGGAATAATTGGATCATGGCACGCTACGAGAAAACAAGTAAAAAAGAGTGGCAAACAACACGCATGACAGACGGTAAATCAAGTTCACACAAGAATAGAGATGTTGCGGTTTGCTGTTGGTTGCCAGATCGATTGCATAGCGATAGAGATACGCTCGATATGAGCGAGAAAGAAAGAAAGAGAGATAGAAAGGAATCGTCCCTCGCTATTAGTGTCGCGATAACTGATATCAGTGATTGTGACTATGTGAACGGAATGCGTGCAATGAGCACATTTCAAACACGCGGTCACGTATGTATTCACAATCAGACACATCACAAACGAACACTCTGTGGTATGAAACTAATGCATGCACCCCGTGGGCAAAGGATTGGACACACGCACGAGGAAGTTTTCTTGAACAGGGTCTTTCTTGACGGTAGAGTACTTGAGACGATAGGAATCCTTCCTGGGCCCTCCTTTTGATGTACCAACTTGTCATAGTGATTTCATGCGCAATACTGCCGCTTCAACGTATCACCTAATCCGATCAATGCCGTTTCCCGTTGTGCGCGGCTTCCATCCTCTTATCTTGGTAAGCAAATACATCAGAGCTCCAAAAGCGAGGCGTCGACTGTCAATTCCCATACTTTCTCACTGCCATACGATAGATGAAGAGAAGATTATCTAGCGCGAGGGGACATAGATGCCTTCTACGAAGGCACTGATCTAGTGTTCGAAATACGGGTAATCGTTTTTCATTTTGCGTACTCTCTTTAACCGGTGAGAGAGTGCGTGAAGCGAAATGACGATTACCCGTATTTATACATCCTCCTCCCAAGTGCTCACTGTCTGTACTATTTGCCCCCGTTTTTCAGCTGTCCGTATTAGCCAATATATCTTGTTTAAATGGACGGCGCACTATCAGTGTTTGCCGACTCTTTGCTCTCGCAAACAATGTCTAAAGGTGACCATATTTAAACGAAATGTTTGATCTTTGATTTCACAGTGCCTGTGGAAAAGTCTGATTCACCTATTTCGTATTTCAAAAAGGAGGTGCCGACCAAGCAAAAGCCACCTTCTAGTTACGTGAGAATATTATGTTGAAATTGATTATTATTTTGGTAAATTTTCAGAACTCACAAATCGAGCGTCAGAAGAGAGACAACGAAAAGGAACTACGGAACAAGGAACGAGAGATCACCAGACTTCGCGAATCGCTTCGTCTTTCGGTATTAAGTTTTTTCGTACCCTCTCTATTATGTGTATTTTAGTCAGAAAAAATCGCAATACTGGAGAGAAATGCCGCTGGCTTCATGTCCAAGTACGCTGATCATTTGCAAAAACAAAAACTTAAAAATAGCTTAAAAATCTACAGATTCCTGGAGGATTTCACTGTGGACGGCGTTATCGGCGAGGGTGGCTTTGGGTGTGTTATAATAGTTAATAATAATAATAATAACAATTTATTCAAATCAGGTGCGTTATGGAGGCTACAAATAACTTTGATGACTGTCGATATGCAGTCAAGAGAATTGCGGTTGATTTGAGGTATTGCCGTTCTTTTTATTATCGTTTTCTCTCCAAAATTCAGCAAAAACCAACTGGATAGTGCGCTGAAGGAGGCCCGAGCCCTTGCTAGACTCGACCATCCCGGCATCATTCGCTACTATGGCATGTGGATCGAGAAGCCGCCAGAGGGGTGGCAGGTTGGGAAATTTTTTTACAAAAAAAATTTTTTTTTCAGCTCACCGCAGATGTGGACTTATCCAAGAAGATGAGTAGTTCCGGAAACCGATTGGTGAGCGATAGTCTCTCTCACTTTCCCGTACTCCCTCGGGTCTCTAACCGGCGAAAGTGCAGTGCAAAATGAGAGAGTCAGACCATGCAAAATAATATTCCCTTCAGAACATGAACTACGGCAGAAACAGTGCATTCATCTACATCCAGATGCAGGTATGACACTTTTTATAATTATTTTTTTTATTTTCTTTTTTTGTTGTTTTTTTAGATGTGCAACTACTCCCTCGAATGGTGGCTGAGTGAGCACACAAGTGCCGAGTCTCGCTGCCTCCCTCGAATAAAGACGTGGTTCAAGCAAATGGCCGCAGCAGTGCACTACATTCACGCTTCCAATCTGATCCATCGAGATCTCAAGGTCATTCATTATCGAGAACGCTCATGAATTCGAAATTTGTCAGCCCAGCAACATCCTCTTCGTCGATGCGGACACATTGAAGGTACGAACGGTAGAACCACGAAATACGGGTAATAGTCTCTTCATGTTGCACGCTCTCTCGCGTCGCTGATCGGTGAGACAGTGTGTGAAATGAAGATACCATTCAGAGAGAAATGGAAGCTTAGTCCCTCTAGTCGATTTCCCATTACTAGGCAGAGAGTTACTGTTCATTAGAGTTCGAAATACGGATAATCGTCTATTCATTTTACACACTCTCTCGCCTCTCTGACCGGTGAGACAGTGTGTGAAATGAAGAGACGATTACCCGTATTTCGAACTCTACTGTTCATAGATCTGTGACATGGGAATCGCCACTGAGCGGACGACCGCAAAAGGGCTAGAAACGGCGATCACTCGCACGAACATGGGCACCGACCTCTACATGAGTCCGGAACAGGTAGCATCTTCTCTTTTTGAGCATTTTCGAAACGATTGTATTTCAAGCGAGTCTGGCGTTCAAAGTACGGCTCGAAAACGGATGTGTTCTCGCTCGGGCTGATTCTTGCAGAGCTTTGCATTGTTATGACGCCCAGTGATCGGAATGAGGTGAGCATTCATTTTCTCATGTTTGAAATACGGGTAGCCGTCTCTTCATTGTCTCTCACTAATCGACCGGGCAAGAGAGTGTGCACAATGAAGAGACGGTGACTCGGATGTCGTATTTCGAGAACTGGATAAGCGCAGATCTTCGACAATTACCGCCGCGGAGTGCGCTGTGATGGATTTGAGGACGCGCAAACGGCAATCAGGCAAACATCACTATTTCGAAATTGTCCAATCATTTCAGGCGGAATTCGTCGAAAATCTGACGCGAGTTGACCCCGACAAGCGTCCGTCTTGCGCAGATATACTCGCTCACCACTTCTTTTCATCGGAAATATTTTATCGACTATGATATTTGTAGTGTAACATTATTGCCATGGAAATAGAAGGAAAAGGATGAAGATATTTCCAATTTCATTTCAGAATTCGTGAATTCGTTCCATCACTGAGCGATGCTCGATTTGCGTGCTGAAGAAAATAAAAATTATAAAAAAAGAAAAAAATACGAGCAAATTAGTTCATGAAAGGAAAGACTCACTGTTTTCTGTACACCATTAGCTTGTAAGAGCACACTTGACAGTATAGGGAAAGTAGAGCTAATAGTGCAAATACAGCGGCCAAGCTCGTTAATTCGCTGAATGCAAAAACAATTGTTTTATAATCCGAAATTACTCACTAATTCGTCGATTTATCGAGAAGGTTTTTCCCATCGGGGCCGTATATAGCAACAAAAGGCAAAATAAACGTCGCTATTACGTAGCAAACGAATAGTACGAGCTGAAATGGTGTGGTGCTATCGATTAGTGGTGGAAGAACGTGCAAAATAATGTACCGACTAGGGATGACAATTCGGCACGCGCCTCTCTTGTTTCGAATGATCTCTCGTCTATCAGAGAGACGAGAGAGTACGCGAAATGAAGAGAGACGAATGCCGATTTGGCATCCCTAGTACCGACCTGTATAACAATTCCAACCGAAATAAGCAGAGGTTGTAACGAACAACAAGCCAGCAGGAATGTGAATATAAAAAGCAGGCACAGAACCAATTGGATGCATGCAATAGCACCCTGAACTGTACCTGGCTATTTAATTTAAATAAAAAATAATGAATAATAAAAAATACAAAAAAATACAAAAAAAGTATCTGCCTGAAACTGCAGCGTGTAAGCCGGCGCGCCGTTCTTTACAACGTTGACGACAATCAACGCAACAATAGAGGTTATTGTATTGAATATCACCAGAAGTAGAGAAAATGTCTGAATATCGACTTTATTATTAGAACAATTGGCTTGGTGATGTACACACGACTGTAATATTATTAAATAATATTAATATTATTAATATTAAAATAGACTTACCATAGAGTTGAAACAACAGATGCGATGCTTGAATATCCGCCATTCATAACCCATTTCGAAAGGGTTTTCGACTACGGGACAAATATAAACAACGGTAAATGAAGTCAATTATAAGCCACCAGAATCAAAATCGGAGATGGATTTTTTCTTAGTGCGCTGTCTTCATTCACTGATAACAGGATTAGAGAGTGGATTGAGAGTGAAATAATCGCTCAGTTGACTCATTCATTCTTGATTCCCAGGTCTATTTCCGCTTTTCTTCTCTCTTTCTCTATTTTTTTGCGTCGGAAATACGAGTTGATGTGTGATTTTGATATGCTTTTGACCAATGCGTAACATATTTATCGAAGGATAACCAATGTAATCAAACAATAATGGCTAAAAACGTGTTTTCTTCATTGTATCCAGCCAAACTCGGGAACTGAACGGTGCTGAAGCTTCGTGCTAAAGAGAGTTGCTGTACTGTATATTATACACAATTGAAACTATCCACCGTAATTGAAATCATACGAGTAAAAGAATCAAACTTACTGCTTAATATACGTAACCAGCTTGTAGGAGCAAATCATAAAATACAGTAAAGGCAATGAAAGCAAGAGAAACCCGACGTAAATGCTCATTAATATTCTGAAAAGATACTATTATGTTTGTTGGCGTACAAATCATACAGATTTACAGGTAGACAATTTGCAGGTTGAATTTCCATGGAGTAGAGATAAAAACAAATATCGACATTGGGCGTGACACAGATCGCAACTGCGTAGAAAAGAGTGAGGAAGAACTGAGAAATTTATTTTTTTAGGATAAATTCAGTAAGACTCCAAGCCTGAGTCAAGTCTCTGCCATTATTACATCACTTTGGCGACACACTGCTCAAAATGTACAAGTACTAGTAAAAACACTCTTCCCTACTTTTAAATTTCCTTGCTAATGTTTAAAAAATTGCACATACCTGAATCAAAGAGCAGAATGTTAGCAGAGATGGAATAAGAAAGATTCGAGCAATTGGAAATAATAGAAACAACAGCGTTGTCAAAAAGGCGAATGAACTCTGAACGAGATTTTAATAGAAGTCTGCAACACGTTATACCTGGCAAATTAAGCACCCAAGATTAGGTCGGCCAACTTGGAAAACGATAACTGCAACTAACGCGCTAATGTTCAGCACAGCTTCGATTGGAATCATTATCAACGAGACAATCTCAATATATTGTATCGATATCGATCACAATTTAATAATTAATTTGTTCTACCACAGGATTCAAGCAGCATATGCGAAACGGGAAGATTTTCCACTCGTAAATCATCATAACTGGTGCAGCGGATGTTAAGAATCTAAAATATGCGCGAAACAAAGAGTTCATGGAGCTCAAAAACGTCAGAAATTTTGAATTGACGCTGAGGGTTGAAAAAAGCGCAATCCACTTAGCAGGAAACGATGCGCACTTTCCTTTGTGCAAATGCAGGCGCACTGATAACGAAATGAAAGGATTAGCGAGTGGATGGAGAGTGAAATGCTAAATGTTACTTTTTTATTGCCCTCAATCACTTGGGGCAATGCAACAAATGAAGGCGACGTTGTCAATCATAAAATACAATAAAATATTGTTGTGCGATATTTGCATTTTTATTCTGAACTGCAGCAATACGCATGACGAGCAAAACATATTGGTCGAATAAATCAACAGTTATGTTCTCGGACACATTTTTACATAACTGAAACATTACACCATTCCTTATCCCCGAGCTCGCTGCTTCCGAGCCAATAGACCAACCTACCCTACCCCCAATGATACTCTATACGGCACATGAACCGTTACTGATAAAGATTGAACATCAAAGATTAAAGAAGGAGAAATGAGAGAGACACGTTTATCGGATCCATACGAGCTCGGGCACTGAGCGATGCTGTATCTTCGTGCTGAAAGAAATATTTGTAATTTTAAGATGGTCTAACGGATAAAGTAACTTACTGTTTCCTGTAAATAATCAATTTGTAGGAGCAAATCAGACAGTATAGCGTGGTTAAGAGACCGGCTAGGTAAGATTCGAGGGTTCGACCGCTGTGGCCGGACATCGACATCTCAGATCCCCACCAAAACAGCTCTGGGGATACCCCCATGGGTCCTCATCACCAAATGGGACATTATATGGTCATATCTCATTTAGCCAAAAAGGGGCGGGGCTTCAAACTTTAAAAAAGAAAAATTCATAATAAAAAAAT
>LS555566.1:70044-81532 GCA_900490775.1 Pristionchus maxplancki | reverse complement strand
AAAAGAGTGCCTAGGCGAACAATACAAGTGAGAGAGCGTGAATCTAATCGAGAGTCTCGAGAGTCAAAGAAACAGATGTGGAATGGGGATGCATGATGATAGCAGAGATTGGGAATAGATAAGAACGATTGGAAGGATTAATAAGATGAGAACGAGCACAACTAAAGTAATCGATAATCTACTTGGACGTTCCACGACACTGCCGCCGGGCGACGAGAAGATGAAGAGGCGAATCAGAGTTGTTCAGTCGGCTGATCACTGGTCGGTGGATTTGCGCACACAGCTCTATGATGCCCATCTAATTTGCACCATTTGCATCTCCGAAGGCATCCCTTGCATGACGAGTTGAGGCAAGCTATACAGATTCCCTTTTCTGCCAGTATGGCACGTCTTGTATCGATGCTCTTGTACCTCTGGCATTCGGCCGTCCAATGGAGAAGGCCACAAAAGTGGCAGATTACTCCGATCGATTTGTGAGGCGGGCGGTCGTGATGGGGGTTCCAAAGCGGGCGAGAATCTCCGCTCCAAGTATTCGTCGTAGGATGCACAAGATGAGATCCGACAGAAAGAAGCTGTGATCCCATGTGGCGTTGTAGGAAGTCCACTTGATGTCGTAGTATCTCCATCTCCTTGCGAGTTTCTGATACATGAGACTTCATCAACTGATCTTGAGCCTCCACTGTTGATTTCAGTTCCTTCTGAATATCCGAAATTGATTTCTCAGCCTGTGATTGTATGGAGTGAAGTTCTTTCCGGATCTCCAAGAGGGACGAATCGATCTTTCCATCCATATCCTTCTTTATCGCAGTGGTGTGTCGACGTGCCATCTTGTCCGCATTGTCTACAGCGTCAGTGACTCTCTTGGCTATTAGATCCACTTTCTGCTTCAGTTGTTGGGGATTGAGTGCCATCGGAGTCATTGAAGGCACTCCGTCGACGCCGATGAAGACGTAGGGTCGTCTTGGGTCTTCCAGGATTTCTTCGGAAGAGTCTCCGGAAGGGTTGGTAATAGTTCGAGCGGGGAGTGATTCTCTTCTCGTGA
The DNA here is from genome assembly GCA_900490775.1 of Pristionchus maxplancki. NCBI lineage: Eukaryota > Metazoa > Nematoda > Chromadorea > Rhabditida > Neodiplogasteridae > Pristionchus > Pristionchus maxplancki. The sequence goes on along the minus strand of LS555566.1, from coordinate 80,490 downwards.
CTTCTGGAGTAGTCATGCTGATACTGCTCTCCTCTTCTCTGGTCTCCAGAATTCTTGGGATGGATGAGTTGAAGAAGGTTCGATTCCCATTCCATCCTGTGCCGATAGTTGCTCCTCCTCGATGATTCTTCCCAAGAGGTACAATTCTGGTCTCCAGAGGTTCTCTTGAAGAAGTGAAGGTGAAGGTTCTACTGGTTTCTCGAGAATCCCGGGAAGACGAATCCGATCGTCTTGCCGTCTTGTCGTCTCTTCTAGGGCTCCTGTCGTTCCGAAACGATCCATTCCGGGATGAGGATGTTCTCTTGTAGCCTCTACGGATGGTCTTCTCCGAAAGGCCTTCCTTCTCTCTTCGGCCCTTCTCTTTCTTCTCCTTCCGTTCCTTCTCTTCTTCTTCCTTCCTTTCCTTCTTCTTCTCCTCTCTCTTCTCGCCAATCGTCTTCTTCTTCTTCACGATCTCCAATGTCTTTTCTCGATCAGTCTCCATTTCCTTCTCTGTGATAATGAATGAAGCATCATCGACACGCTTCTCCTTCTCCTCAGACAACAACTCTTCTCGAAGCTCATCCGAATCGTAATCCACCATGGGTTCGTCGAAGAGGGGCATGACAGCCTGAAATGTGTTACTTGCGTTCGCGGTAACGGGTGATGATGACAACGCGTAATTCGGACTCGAACTCGACTCGGACTCGGAATAACTCGATAATCTCTCGACTCGGCTTAAATCTACTCGAACGTACTCGGACGAACTCGACTCGGACTCGGAAAAACTCGATAATATCTCGACGCGGATTAAATCTACTCGATGGTACTCGAACTTGGACTTAAAATAACTATATTCGACTCGTGAACTCGGAATAAACGCGATTTGTAAACTCGGTAATCTCGGGCTAAGGTTAATCTTATAAAATATGACAATACATAGGATGAAGCATATGTACAGCAAACGATTCCTTCTGTTCTGTTCTAGTCAGAAGGTTTTGCGCTTCTGTCGGCAGTGAGGAACCACCATACTGAAGAATGCAATCGGTCCACCCATCGTTAAGATCCCTGCGACTATAAAGATTACTCCTCCTATCAGGAGAGTGATCATCATCGTCTCCTTCCAATGACTGACCATCATTTCTATCATCGGAGCAATCTCAGGAAGTAGGTCCCAATGAGGAACAGTTCCTCCTTTCGCTGTTTGGACAGTATGCGATGGAAGAAGATGGGGTGGAACCGACAATTTTCCCTTGATCGTGATTTCTTGTCCACAACTAGTCTGACATGAAGATGAAACGTCCCTCTGGTAGAAATGCATCTTCTCTGTCGACTGCACATTGCCTTCATCACATGGAATTCTAACGGCGTTTCCCTCGCAAGAAATGAGGACTTCCGTTGATTGAGATGACTGACAATGGAATGTGATGTCCGCTCCTTCTTCGCACGAATGACATCCACTCACTATTCCTGGCTCGATTGTGCATTGTGGGTTGTCTTCCTCGATCATTGCCTTCTTGATCTGCTGAGTTAGGACCAGGTACAGCTTGATGGATCCTCTTCTAAGCTGGACTAGTGGGCTTAGCGTCTTCCTATCTGCATCAATCGTCATTCCTACGAGGCGTATTGGAAGAGTTGTTTCCATCTGGAAGAGATCGTCGATTGGTGAATTATCACATTCACAGTGCACTTTGTTGACAACGGGTTGACACTGACATCGCTCTTTCGGAGTACACTTGAAATCTTCTGCAGCCGTCACATCGCCGCAGTTGTTGTTGGCCTCGAAGTTCTTGGTTACAGCCATGCGTACTCCATCAGTGACGAAAATCTCATGCAGTAGATCAGATGCATTCGGCTTCTCGATCTCGTCGACTCGAAGAAGTCTGACTCCTTCTTCGATCATCTTGCCCGTGAATTCGCCCTCCGTCATTGCCACTTCGGACGATGTAGTCGTAGCTCCAGTTGTGATATTGATTCGAAGAACTACTTTACTCGACCATGAGGAGCAACGAAGAGATTCATAGACTTTAGACGAGGCAGGCATCAGATAAGTTCGGTAGAAGAGACATCCGGGATGTGATGATAGACATCCACACTCTATGCCACCACATGATTCAACACAGTGTGTGTGACCTGGCCAGATTGACAAGTGGTCAAATTCTTCGATAGTATGATCTCCTTCCATGTTCTCACACTTGTGTCCATCGCAACTGCCCATGAGAAAACAGCGTTTGGAAGAAGCCACGTGAACTTCCGCATCTCGATGGATCCCGAGGCGATGACGAGTGCAAACTAGCTGATTCTCGAGTGCTTCTATGGTAATTGTTCCTTCGATTTTCTCGTCTCCTTCCTTTGTCAATTTGATACAGGCAGTGTGAGAGATAGAGTCAAGAGTGAGCTCGTATCCTCGCTCAATATCGCATGCTCCTCCTCCGTGGCATCGTTTCACGTTCTCCGAAGTGATAATGGCATGATGGCATGTGCTAGCAAGCGAAGGATGAGGGAAAGAAAGGGAGAGTAGTATAACGATACCGAGGGCAGCTCTTCTAAGTAGTTCTGCTGTTCTCTCTCTTCTTCCGTCACGTTGTGCCCTGGGCGCGCGGCGGAAACAACGGCGAATCAAAGCAACCACAGCCATGAGGATTCGGAGAGCGGAGAGGACGAACATACCCAGAAGACAGGATTGGACCTGACATAGGACTCTCAGCAGCTCGATTCCAGTTATCTGTCTGTAGCAGATCATGTAGAAAGACAAGACAGTGGTCACGAGCATCGTGTAGAGAATGGAGAGGATAAGGAACAAAGTGTAGATGGGATGGCACTCTGGATGAACAAAATGATCTAATGACCAGTCATCCTTCATATTCGCACAGACATCCGAGGCAGGGCAGATCGTCTTGGCAGTGAATACGTCGTCTTCGGTAACAACTTTCACGAATACTTGGAACGCAGCAGCACTGATCGATGGAGGAAACAATGCCCGAACTGAACCAGAGTTAGCCTCAGGAGGAATATTCTGGCAGACAGCAGTAGTGCAGATCTGTACTCCATATCCGGAAGTGAAGTTGACAACTGCGCCGTAGGGAAGACACTCAACGACCATGGGTGCGAGACTGGCAGCGCTCCCAATGGAGCTGATCATCATGAGAAGACAAATGGTAGTTGTCATGGAACAGAGCGGCAATCGAGGAAGGCTGGTACGTGGGAATCTGATATCGGATGGCGGATCAGAAGAACGAGAGAGATCGACTTCCAGTGGTAGTTCGGGAGGAGTACAGTGTTCTTCCGGAAGAATGAAATGTAGAGGATCCTGTCGTCCTGATCGCAAGAGATATCGGGAAGAAGGGATCACTTGCACGTTGTCCTCCTTGTGCTCAGTATCCGATGATTCCGAGAGACAATCGTGTTCGAATGCGAACACTCCAATCTCTTCCATTTCTAATTCCATAGGGACGAGATGTTCCACTGGCCGCTCAGTGATCGTGCCATTCTCGGTTCGTACAGAGACAGATCTTACATAGCCATCTTTACTGGGTTTGATGTCGATAATTTGTCCGATTAGCCAACGTCCTCGTGGGAGAAGATCGTCGACGATAAGCACGAACATTCCCAGGGACACCTTCTCCGTACTATATCGACCTGTCCTCCTCTTCTCCAGATGGTATTGACGAAGATTAGTGAGGTATGCAGAATTCCAGAGTTTCCAGAATCGCATCTGGATTTTCTTGCGAGTTCTCATTGCCTTGATAGCCGCACGTGCAGTGGGTGTCATCTCCTTGGGAATCCCATCGATGACCCACTCTTCTTCGACATCATCATCATCTGCCACATCACAACGAGCTCCAGGCATCATGAAGTCAATGGGACGCATCACAGGCGCTTCGAGATAATCCTTCAGATCGTGAGGTACTGGCATAATGGGCCTACAGTTAACAGTAGCCTCAATGTGGGTGAGGAGAGTCTCGAGCTCATCCCACTGAAGAAGTGCTCTTCCGACGGTCTTGTAGAAACAGGTTTTCACAAGTCCCACTAGCCGTTCCCAAAATCCTCCGTACCATGGTTGATTGGGATGACTATGTCTCCACTTGATGCTCCAGTAGGCGAGGAATGATCCCACTTCGCCCTTCGCATCTCTCAGAAGATCCAGAAATTCGGCCTGCTTCTTGAACAACTTTCCAGCAAGCTTGAAAGTTGGGGCATTGTCACTCCAGACAGTCTCCGGACAGCCGCGTCTATTGGCAAAGCGACAGAAAGCAGATTGGAAGTCTTGAACTCCCATCGTTCGAACCAGCTCGAGGTGTACTGCTCGAGAACTCGCACATGTGAAGAGGATCACATATGCTTTCTCCTCTTTTCCTTCATCAGTACGGTAGGAAAGCGGGCCGAAATAATCCAGCCCAGTGTGACGGAAGGGGGGTAAGACCAGTAGTCGGCCTTCAGGGAGTTCGCCATGTGGTGGTCTTCCGAATGGCCGATTGTTGTATTTCTGACACACTGAACACTTCCTTATAATCTTCTTGACAGTTGCATATCCTCGCACGATCCAGAACCTGCTTCTCAGACTGCTCAGAGTATGGGGCACACCACAATGAGCTTCCCTCAGATGGAATTTCATTACCAACTTAGGTATCAAGGGATCGTCAGGAAAGAGGAGAATTGGATATTTTGTCTCATCAGGCAGAGGAGCTTGAGAAATTCTTCCCATTCTACTGCGGATGACTCCAGTAGTGGTATCGAGCTCAGGCTTGTGGTCGTAGATCGATTCCCACTTCTGACGGAAGCGATATTGATGCTGACGAACCAATAGTTGTTCGGCGAAGTGGAGTTCCTCAGCCGTGTAGGGCCCGCAAGTCAACACGAATTCGTGATTGGCAGGGAGTAGAGTAGACTGAGAAGCATCCTTTTCACATTCCCTCCGTACTCTCTCTGCAAGCGTGCGGAAAAGGCTGTCGAGATCATCGGCATCCTCTATCTCAGAAGGAGAAAGATAGAGAGGGTCCTTCTCATCCATCACAGGAGTATCCGACTTGATCATGTGGATATAGTCAGGTTTCTCGGTAGTGGAACATTCATTTTCGAGCAGTTCATCAGAGAAGCTCGCTTTCTGCTTCGCATCTGGGAGAGGGAACGAATCGATTGCGGATCTGAGTCCTTGAGGATGATTGGATCCGGTCCACCAGAGTTGTCCTGAGCCGCAGCTACCGTCTTCGAGTTCCTTCGCCGACACTCCTCTCGTTGCCAGATCTGCTGGATTCTGATCGGTAGGCACGTATGCAAATTGGATTGATCGAGTCTCGTTCTTGTCTGGTCGAAGAGGTCTTCCCTTCAGAATGGGAATACTCATAATTTCGTCCTCGAGTTGATTGATCTCAAGTAGACGGTTTCTGACGAAGACACTCATCGCCCTCATGGACTCAGATCGACGATTGATCACTCGATAGAAGGTAATCAGGGAGTCAGTATGGCAGATGAGTCTATGGACTCCTTCTGCCGATCCATAATTGACAAGTGCCTTGAGTGCTGTCAGTAGTAGATTCAATCCCAGAACTACCGCTCGTAGTTCTCCTTGAGGGGTAGTGAATGCCTTCTTGGATCCAGGTTTGGTCAGCGGGAAGAGACGCGACTTGGCGAGAACAAGCTGTCCTCTCCCATCTCCGTTGATTAGGTAGACAGAAGCAGCAAATGCGACATCTGACGCATCACAGAAGACGATGAGATCTCCATTTTTGTCTTCGGGTAATGGGCCAATAAATCGAGGCATCGAGAAGGAGAATCCATTGGCCTTCTCAAGGCAAGCATTAGACTCCTTGATTTCTTCTGTTGTTAGGCGTCTGTGCCAGTCTTTGTTGGCTGGCCCTGTGCACAACTTCTGCATCATTCGTTTGAGTGGAAGTGTAATGGGCGAATAGAGTCCTTCTGGATCGTAGATGGAGGAGATTTCCGACACGTATTCACGCTTACTCTCAACTTTCTCTCGGATGTTGATCTTCAAATTGAGAGTGTCCTTGTTGGAATCCCACTCGATGCCGAGGACTTTGATGATTCCTTCATCGCCACCAGCCCGGTCTTCTGTCGGGATCTTCTTGTTCGTCTCGGAGTCAGAAGTCAGGAATTGACGTAGATTCATAGACATCGAAGCAAAGAGAGCCTTGGCAGTCGAGAGATCTGTGAGTAGATTCTCAGCTGTGTCGGATCCAAAGCTCACATTGTCCACGTAAATATTGTGGAGAATGTCCGAACACAACTGAATTCTTCTGATGTTCTTCTCTCCCTGGCTTTGATCTCCTTCTTCCTTAGCTTTCTCCATCGCTTCAATCGCCTCATTGATCTGTTTCTGCATGTGGAATGCAATCACAGCATTGAGAAGAAAGGGGGATTGAACAACTCCAAAGGGAACTACCACGAATCTCAAGTGGACAACCGACTCGTCGTATGGATTGGTTGGATCGAATCCCTTTCCCTCCTTGATCCAGAGGAAACGGCAGAGATCGCGATCCTTCGTCTCAAGGCGGACCATATGGAATGCCTTCTCCACGTCTCCAACGACTACGAAACGTCTGGCTCGAAATTGAATTAGGAGTAAGGGCACCTTGGCGAGATCCGAAGGCCCGATCCAGAGGAGATCGTTGAGGGAAGGAGCGTTATGTCCGTGAGCACTTGCATCAAACACCATGCGAAGTCTGGTCGTCTCCTTGTCTTCTCTCTCTACTATTTGATGCGGCATATAATAGACACATCCTCTCTCACAGTCGATCTTCTCTAATTCCACCACTTCCACAAATCCTCTCCTCAGAAGATCATTCACTTGTTCTTGTATCGCAGATCTGACTGTAGTATTGCGTCTGGCTCGATGATGAAGTAGTCTCTGGAAGGCGACAGGAAGATTGGAAGGGAGATTCTCGAATCCTGGCTTCCTTGCCCAGCTTACAGTGTAGCCTTCTCCTTCTTGGAATCTCAGAGTCTCTTGGAAGTGGAGACGAACTTCATCATCCGACAAGTCTCTTTCCAATTCGGTGGCACTCAGATCAGCACTCAGGAATCGAGACAACTTCTGCAAGACTAGCTTCGTCTGTGCTTCTTCCATGCGAGTAACGACGTTGACTAAGTCTCCATGCATAGTCTCACTGGGGATACGATCTCGCTTTGATATGACTTCTGAAGGATTCCATTGCTGAATCATATTGATATGATCGGCGACCATCATGCATTGCATCGAATCCTTGCTGCTTCTAGTACGGGGAACTCCGACTCGAACATAGCCGAGGATAGTGGGGATTAGCATCATTCCACTTGGAAGTTTGATGTATTTCCTACCGGTGTTGGTAATCTCGGTGGAGTCCGCCAGTCCCACTATGATGTCTGCTGGCCCATCAGGATCGTTCAGAATCGCACTCTCGATTCTTTCCCTTTTAGCGAATTGAAGATCCTTAGCGGATATCTCGAATTGTCGTTCGGGTCCTGTGAGAGGCGTTGGATACTCGTACGCTTCCATGTGAACGAGAGCAGAGTCTTTCACTGTGGATTTGATAGTGAATCGATGAATGTTATACTCTCGGAACTCCGACTCCTTCCCTCCGATGCCCGTGAAGGCAGTTTCAGCAACACCGACACACTTCATCTGGAGAATGCGAACGACACGATCTGATATGAGTCCAACAGACGCTCCATGATCAAGCATAATGTTGACGGGGTAGTCACGACCATCATTGGGGTTGACGAGAAGTGCTTGGAAGGTATACAACTTCGAGCTCGGTATGCGAGGTAGACGATTGATTGTTCCAGTTGTTCCAACTATATCGCTGAGCATCATAGCTTGGTCTCCATCTCCACACATGAGTTCTTCCATTGCCTTGTAGTATTCCTCGTAGGCCACATCGTCCATCACCTCTTCATCCTCAGTCATGCAGACCTTGACTCCTTCTCTCGAGAGCTTTGCATTAGAGATTCTTTTACAGAGGGCTTTATGGTGGCGTCCGTTGCAGTGGGCACAGAGGGCCTCGCACCGCTTGAAAGAGTGAGTGGTCCCTCCTCCGACTAAGCAGCGGAAACACAGCCTGAGCATCTTGCATCTGGCGATTCTCTCATCTGCAGTGGGGAAGAGTCTGCATCTATCCTCCTGTCCTCTGGGATGTTTGGAACAGAATGCGCATTTCTCTTCTGACTTCGAACTGGGAGTGACGGGAGCAGAGAAGGGGCGGCTTGGAGCAAGAGACAAGATGGTGGGTTCCTCCTTCTCCTCCTCTTCCATCTGTTCTCTGCTGTCCACATCCGTACTCTCGATGGTTCGTACACTGTCCTTCTTGAGTACGTGTCCTTGTCCCTTCTTATTGTCCTTAGTAAGTTTCTCGATCGTCAGATCTTTAATCGAGGCTGTCTCCAACTTTTCTAGAAGTGACACAGTACCGATGTTCGGATCGTCCAGTCGGAACTTGATCGCTTTCTTCACAGTTCTTTCTGGAAGTCTGGATACAACGAGATCAGTGAGATACACGCTGTCAGCATCGTCAGATAGCAGCTGAGCGACTAGTGTGAGAACTTCTCTAATCGCTTTCAGTTCTGTTTTCGCTCCACATTCTTCTCCAGGCCTCTTGATTTGTTGGATCCTTTGGCGAATGAGTGCAGACATTTGCTGAACATCTCCCTTGTAGATCTTCCTTAGTCTCTCTACTGCTGCAGCATAGCAACCCTCCCGGGGCACGATCGACTCGACAGCGTCGTGGGCCTCACCCCGAAGACAGCTGCGAAGGAAATGGAGGCACTGAAGATCAGTGAGAGAAGGGTTGGTCAACACCACCGCCTCGAAGGTCTGGAGAAAGGATGGGAAAGACCACGGCTCGCGGCCATCAAAGGACGGGAGAGGCACTGAGGGCAACTGCATGGTGGGAAACATCATCGGGAAGGAAGTAGGAATCGTGGAGTTCGAGGGAGGCAGAGGAGGAAGAGCCGCAGAAGAATTCGAAGCAGGGGAGGAGGCAGTGCCGGGAGTGTCCCGTGCCTGTGGAAGAGATGGATGATGACGCAGCGGGGGATCATTACGGCCTCCCTTATCTTCTCGATCATACCTTCTCTCTCCTGGCGCCGACTCCATTACACCGGGAAGTGGAACGCCAGAGCGCGTAGAGCGAGGGAAGGGAGAACGAGTGGGAAGAGAAGAAGAGTAGCGTAGCTCCGAAACAGGGGCGCCATCCCGAAGAGTAGCGGAGACGAAGGCAGCATGGGCAGCACGAGCGTCACCAGAAGGAAGCTGAGACACAGCCTGAGCAACCGAGGAAGAGGAGTGATCCTGAGAAGCCGAAAGGGGAGCGGAATGTTCCTGGCCAATCACATTGAGAGAGGAATGGCTGCCGCCCGCTGAAGGTACCGAGCTGGATGGTACGCCGACGAACGTGCGCAGAATGCGGAGGTAAAATTCTCCGTCCGAGAAGAACACGTCAGTAGGGGACATATCGTCCGCATCTACGGAAGCGTCCTCGCCGAATTTATCCGCGAGGTAAGTGCGCATGTAGGCGATCTCAGGAGTACGCTCAGTATCGGACAGAGTCGAGATGGCGGACTCCCAGCGGGCTATCGTCGACCGGATAGCACAGAGCTCAGATTCGAGACAGCGAAGGGTAGTCTGAGCAATCACTCTCTTTTCTGCCTCATTCTCGAGTGGACGGGAGGCAGCAATGCCATCATCAAGAGCCTTCTCCAGTTCATCCGCAAAGCAGCGATAGACAGCAGTCTTGTTCACAGCCTTGGTGATAACGCGGCGGAAATCGCCAGAGAAGCCACGACGGTGACTGGTCCCGGTCGCGTCTCCTCCAGGGGGAGCAGCCTCCGCAGTAGAGATTGGAGACGAAGAAGGAGGAGTAGCCATTGGAAAGCAGGACTGGTCGCGATAGAAACTAGGGAGTAACTCGGGCTAACTCGCACTCGCACAGAACTCGATCTCGGTGGAACTCGTGGAAAACTCGGAGTAACTCGAACTAACTCGTAGTAACTCGAACTCGAACTAACGCGTAGTGACTCGAACTAACTCGTAGTAACTCGAACGAACTCGCAGGGAAACTCGTACTAACTCGCAGGGAACTCGAACTAACTCGCAGCTAACTCGAACTAACTCGCAGGGAACTCGAAAGAACGGTGGGAAAACGCGAGGGATCGTAGGTGGTATGCGAGGGACTCGAGGGACTCGAAGGAGAACGAATGAAAACACGAGACAACGCGACGAAAGCACGAGAAAAAAATGCCACGCGGGGAAGACAGATTCTAACGCAGATGCACCATGTAAAACCCTCGAAGGGTCTTAGAGTAATGCACTGTAAGAACGCAAAGATAAGTTCTGCCTTTAAAATGGCATCATTTATCAACACAATAAAGCAAAGAAAGAAATAAGAATACCGGCGATTACTCTCCTTCCAGTCGTGAAAAGTAACGACAGAAGGGGGGTAAAGGACGGTCGGTAAGAAGCCAAGAGCCACAGCG
>LS555566.1:14291-68172 GCA_900490775.1 Pristionchus maxplancki | reverse complement strand
AAAAGAGTGCCTAGGCGAACAATACAAGTGAGAGAGCGTGAATCTAATCGAGAGTCTCGAGAGTCAAAGAAACAGATGTGGAATGGGGATGCATGATGATAGCAGAGATTGGGAATAGATAAGAACGATTGGAAGGATTAATAAGATGAGAACGAGCACAACTAAAGTAATCGATAATCTACTTGGACGTTCCACGACAGAGTGGCTGGATACCGGCAGATCCCAGGTGCATCTGGCATCCAAGCAATAAGTTGTACCTTCCCAAGGAAGCATCTGAAGCTCGTTTGTTCATTTTTTATTTTTTTATTTTTTTATTATTTAACAAAATTGATGCATTCCAGAATACAAAGCGAGAGAAGAGAAGCTCAGATCATTGATGTCTCCAGGTGACTTTTATTGATCCAGCATTTTTTGAATCGTGTTTTTATCTCTATTTAATCAACTGATTACAGCTGCCTTGGCTGCTTGGGACAAGAAAAAAGTGATCGATTCACAAGCCACTATTTGCACGAGAGCAAACAGAGGGAAATCCAAAGAAGAGCGAAAAAAGGCGGATAAAGAGTGCGAAAAGCAGGTTGGGTTTCTAAGATTATCACAATTTTCAACAAAAAGAAGGAGTACAATTATTTTGGAAACATAAAAAAGGATAACGTTTGCAGCAAGACGCCTTTTGGAAAAGTGTTTCGAGACGTGTCGAAATCGAGATCATGGATTACTACAACTTTCCGAAGCTCCCAGAGTCCGCTCTCAATGGCCGCTAGAGCTGACTCCGATTGCCGGATTGAATAATGAATAAATAAATTAATAAAATTGAATTAGTAAATATATTCGTTTCCTTAGCAAAGAGAATCACGGCAACACACCGCAACTAGCTTAATACCCAGACTTTTGGCTGGAACAATGTTGAAAAACAATTTCTCTTTTTATTTTCTCGAGAGTTGATAAGCAATTCGCTAATGCTAACAACTAATGCAGCTAGATACAACGAAAAACAAGAACCGAACAAAACGAACGAGAAAGGGTGGGAACAAGATATACGATCTTCTATTACCTTCTCCTTTTCATTTTCGGCGTCTAGCGTGGATGAGGAGAAAAATATTCGAAATTTTTCGAATCTCATTGCCAACTTTGCTGTGACAGGCTTTGTTCTTCGGAGAACTTAGGATAGTATCGCTTGCCGAGTCAATTTCTCCGAGAAGTATTATGGCAACGCGCACTCGAATGGTTTATACTCGGGTGTGAGGTGGGTTGTCAAAGTCTCTTCTTTCCACATGGTCTCTCATCGTGTTAATCGGAAGTCTCCTTGCAATGACAATCGCTAAATGATTACGGCCGGTCCGTGTTATTTCTAAGATGAATAGACTTGAAAAGGAAATCTGTCATCTACAAATTTTATCATTTTATCATTTCAAAATTCGCATTCGGTAACGAGAAGCAGCATTCGGTAGAAAATGCTTTATCCCGAAATATTGAACATTTAAACTGATAAAAAGGAGTGGTATAAATGCGGATCAAACTTCAAAATTCGGCGGAAAGAACAATTCGAGCATACATCCGTTTGCACAACTCTATGATGCATAAAACGATTCCTTTCTTTGTTCTTAGAATTTGCCGAGCAAAAGGACCCTTGATAGTTGCTCGAATTCTCTTTGATGCACCGCTATATAAGATTATCATAGTACAGCATAGTTCACAGCCCTCTTTGCTTAACTATGTGCGTTTTAAAAATAATAATTTAAAATTTAGGATGAGGTTCCTACTGCTCCTTGGTCTATTAACATTTGCTGTGACTGTACATGTAAGTAGACAACCTCAATCAAAGGACACCGATGTCACTGAAAAAAATTGATTTGATCACTTTGCCGGTCAATGACAAAATACCCTGCTCCTTATTAGGTATCTTTTGTAGATAGGGTTGGATTCGCACGAAATCGTCTCCTCATTTCGCGTACTCTCTCACCGGTAAGAAGGTGAGGGAGCGTGAAAAATGAAATTTATCATTTTTTGCCAAGCCATCACTAATTATAGAGTCGTACCTGGGTATCGACAGATCCCAGGAGCATCTACTGCCCAAGCAATAAGTTGTACCTTCCCGAGGGCGCTACTCAAGCTCGTTAGTTTATTTTCATAATAAGTAATTATATTCAATAGCAACTGTTAATTATTTTCGGGATAGTATCTTAATTTTATTTGACTAAATATCTTGTGTATTCCAAATTCGATGCATTCCAGAACTCAAAGCCAGAGAAGAGAAGCTCAGAGCGCTGATGTCCCCAGGTTATTTTTAATCGAAAAATCAGTCATCATATTTTTATTCTTGTTATTATCTCAATTTAATCATCTTATTGCAGCTGCCTTGGCTGCTTGGGACAAGAAAAATAACGTAATTGAACCACAATACGGTAGATGCATGGACCAAAGTAGAAAGTTGCCCAAAGACGAGCGACAAAGGGCCTCTAAAGAGTGCGGAAAGAAGGTAAAGAAAGAAATTAAAGCTTAAAATTGATGTTTTTCGCAGCAAAACGACTATTGGATCAATCTTCCGATTCGAATTCAGATGGAGATGATGGATTATTTCAACTTTCCGAAGCTCCCAGAGTCCGCTCTCAAGGGCCGCTAGAGCTGACTCATATTATGAGCTAATCAATTCACGGAATACACAATAATCGTTTCCTTGGCAAATAGAATCATGGCAACACACAGAAAGTAGTCCACTTGATAGGCGTTTTAGCTGGAACAGTTTTGAGAAATAAACAAAGATACACGAAAACTGACGTAGAAGTTTTCGTGTAACTTTGTTCAGCTGGAAAAAACTGACGATTCAGCTGGATAGATCGAAAAAACGAAAGCGAAGAATTCTTTATCATTTTCGGCTACCGGTAGATGAAGACATTAAAATTCGAAAAATTGAATCTCACTGCCAACTTCATTGTGAAATGCTGTTCTTCGAAGAACTAAGGTGAGTTTTGTTTTACCGAATCGATGGGCCGAGATGTTTCATAAGAACGTGCATATTTCAATATTTATTCGTTGACAGGCTTTGATTATCACATGGGAGAAAATTCACTAGGAACTTAGGCCAGAAATTCGTGTTTGAGTTTTTTTTATTAATTTGAGTTCGATCAAAATGATTGCTAGACTTTTAATTTCTTCCTTGCTTTTAGACTCCGAGTATGGCTGCAATGAACAATATTTTCATATGATTCATGCGCATCCTACCTCGAGTAATCGCAGTCTTCGATGGTATATGCATTCTATCTTTAGGCAATCATTTTCGATGAAAATTGCCGTTGTCTAAGCTCGGAATTCTTTAAAAATTCGTAAGACCCCAACCTTCAAATCGCTGTGAACTCCGTTCCTCTGAAGGTACCCTACAGCGGAAACAAGTTGTGTGAACCACACTTTCGCACGATTCAAATCTCTTTCTGCATTTGCATGAAGGAACTCCCACAATGTGTGCTTGCAATGCTGAAATGAGAGGCATACAACGGTGAAGATTTGAGCGCTTGTACCTCCATTTGGGTATACGAGTATGCAACTCGGCTCTGTCCGAAGATGTACGGAGTGGAATCGGCGAACTGAACAGGGCAAAGTCATGACTACTCTTTTTTACTACGCGCTGACCGTGTCGTCGTATCCTAATCTCGAGAATAGCGAAGCGTCCGATCGTTTCTGTATTTGAATTTGAAATAATAATTTAATAATTGAAATGCACCTGCCATCCGTTGAGAGGTTTCTCAATCCACCAACTGATGCAGCGCACTAACCCCTCGTGTTTGAGCGACGCACGCCGGCGATTGCTTTCTTGAACTTCTTCCATGTTTGTCCATCTGAATGTCCAACGCTCAAGTCTCAATGACTCAACACCATTCTAACCTTTTCTCCACCGCCACTCGTTTTACTGCGTATACCGATTGATCCATTAAATTTAATGCTTCAAATGTCACGAGATGCTCGTCCCGTACTACAATCCTCTTCGGTTCGAACTTCTGGAGGAATCTGGAAATAATTAATGTTCTTGAAATGCGCTAGTTACTCTTACTCTGATTCGAACACTCTATTCTCCGCCACCATATGGCGCAGTATTTGATCGCATTCTGGACGTTCTATCTCGTTTTTGCGTGCAAGCCATTCAACTATTTTCTTCTGAGATTATTGATTCACTCTTGCAAAATATAATTCAACTACATTACCACTTCCGGAATATGTTCGAGAGCGTTATTATGTTTTCCATTTCGATAGTCGTCGAATACCTGTTCAATAAACGCATATTTATCTGAGAAAAAATACTTGCATCCGTTTTCTGTTCTGTAGTCATGGTAGCGCAGAGTTCAGCAAGGATAAGTCCAAGAGCGAAAATGTCCACCTTTGAAGAATATTCGACCCAGCCTTTCTTAAACCGGACAATTAATTAATTAATTTTTAAAAAAATATTAAAGAAGGAGGGATGCGAAACGGCACCAATGCCAGAGGGTATATTCGCGCTCTCTTCGTTTCGCACGCTCTCTCGCCCGTTGCCTGGGATCAGGGTGATTTGGGACGCAGCCAACTCGCCATAACTCAGTTCAGAGATGAGATATCAACATGAGAGCTTCACAACTTTTGTTCGGGTTATCAATACTGGATTGTTAGATTAGTTACGAAAATATTCATATTTCTCCTTCTTTAAAGGGGTATAGGCACGAATATCTGGCTAACTGAGCTCTCGACGTGAGATGATGGGTCGTCGTTACCCGATTACACTTTCGAAACTCCCAGACTATAACTTTCAGTTCAAACCGAGATATGATCAATTGGCTGTGTGCCAAATGACCCTGCGGTGCAGGCAACGAGCGAGAGAGCGTGCGAAATGGAGAGAGCGTGCCCAATATACCCTCTGGCTAAGATGACTCTCTCTCGCTTCGTGCCTGCCCCCCTTTAACCTGCTCGGGCGCCATGTACATCTCAGTGCACTGATCGAAAGTGCGCTCCGTAGCTACTTCTTGATCGTTATTTGCACCATCGGTCGAGATCACCCGATCCGTGACTATGCCGAGATCGCAAATCTTGAGGTGATTCCGCGTCGCGAAGATGATGTTACTCGGCTGAATTGTATTTAAATTGTTGTTTATTTGTTTGATCACCTTCAAATCCCTATGGATGAACTTCTGCTCGTGAATGTACTCCACAGCGGAGACAATCTGCCAGAACCAGTACTTCATGCGCCTCAAATTGCGGTGTTCGTGACTTGCTAGCCAGTCTGCTAGACTCGTTTTCCCGAGCTGAACGAACGAGTAATTAGTCTGGGTAAGAAGAAAATGTAAACCTGCATTTGTATGTAGAGAAAGACAGAATCATCTTTGTACACGAGCTTTAATTTATATTTTAAGTTGTATAAAACAAAAAAAACTCACGGGTCCGTTGAAGTTGACTTTTTCTAGCAGCTTGTAATCAGCTTCTCTCTGAAGCACATTGATTATTATTTATTTGTGTACCCGTTGATTACCTGCCAGCCTTCCGGCGGCGATTCACTCCAAGCATTCAGCAGAGACACAACTCCAGTATGGTATAACTTTGTCATGGCATCGACCTCTCTCAGGGCGTTATTCACGATGCCTTCACTAAAGATTAATGAAAAAAGTAGGAAAAGTTTATAAAACACGATCATACTTCCGTTTGAGCGCGATTCTCTTCACGGCACAGGGCCAATTGACACTGCCAGCAACGATCTCTTCCGCTTGGAAAACACAGCCGAAAGTGCCTTGCCCAAGGACTTTGACTGGGATGAATTTCTCCACAAACCTGGAAAAAATGTAAGAATCATCAATTTAGGAGATCGCATACTTGGAAGTGAATTCCTCTTCGTTTTCGGATGGCTGAATCTGTAATGCATCGAAGTGAAATAATTTCTTTTCCCAGCTTACTTTATCAATACTCGACACTAGTCCGAAATGATTTTCAACGCTATCAGATGGTTTAGGTTCGGGAGGTGACCTGAATTTCTTCGTAGTTAATTTAAAATAATAAAAATATGCTTCACCAGCCGGATTGCTGTTCAATTCGAGAACGGAAAGCGAGCTGGCTGTTAGACATCATTGATGTCTCAGCGACTTTTGACAAGCTGAAATTGTGTAATTTTAGGCTAAAAAGAAACGAATAATTATGCGAAATTCACGTACTCTCCAGAGAAATCGCCCAGGCTCATGAGCTTCTCCACTAAAATGCCATTGGCGATTCTCTGAACAATTTAAATTATTTTTTTAAATTTAATAATCTATTTTTGCTCGCCATGAATCCGTTCTCGGCGGGTCCTTGCTGCTTGACTTCATCGTAGAATCTGACGACTCCTTCGTTGTCGTAGCCGAGCATCTCCTGCACTGCGTGCAGCATGTTTTCCACGTCACGACTTCTTTAATTTTAATTGATTGTAATTTCGAAATTCAACAGCTGATTAAAAATACTTACTCCTGTGGGTTCAGAGTGCGTCCTGCGTCCGGAAGTGGAAACTGAATTTATTTTAGTGCTTGTATAATATGCAAAATATATTTTAAAACGTCTCACAGCATTGGTGGAGTTGCTCGATGTGCTAGGAGCATCTTCGTTAGGCGTCGGCTTGCTCTCCATGTCTGCAAATTCCCAATTGGGTGGATTAAAAATGCATTGAATTAAAACATGATCTTCATTCAAACACAAAGCACGCGAAAGAACGAAGAAATCAATGACTTGCCAACCCGCAAACATGTTACTCATAGTCAGGTGAGGAGTATCACTGATAACGCCTATTGAATGGCTGAATACCTTGGGTTAACTCGAGCGATTGCAAGCAATTTTTGCGTCCAAAATATCACTAAAACATCCTTGATCTCAAGATGTCAAAAACGTCTAGAAAGTCAAGATTGTCAAGAATTGATGCCCATAATTTTAATAGATCTAAAAGCATAAAGAACTATTACGGAGCTAATTATTTTTTTTAAATAATATGTACAATAAAAACAATTTGAACGGAGAACAGAGGAGCGATAGGAGAGCGGCGAACGTCTTCTAGTTGGTTACTGAGCCATGCAGAGGTAAACAAGCGGAGCGCGGGAAGGAAAACCGGAAACTAGTGACCGTTGTTATCAGTTATCGCCACTCTCACAACGAGAGAATACTGGAGAGTTGGTGCGAATTAAATGTTGAAATTGAAATTAAAGTTGAAATACGCTCGGGCTCTGTTCCGTTGTGCAGGACTGTAGCAGTTTCGAAATCGATTATATCACACACTCTTCTCTTTCCTCACCACCCTTGCTAAGCATGGAGGAGGAAAGGGAAGATAAAGAGCATCGATTTCGACATCCCTAACGCTCATTGTTACTGTGAAGACTCAAACGAGCAAAATAGTCAATTTATTTATAATTTATTATATCTCTATAAATAAAATCATGTAAAATCTCTTTGCACTGAATCAACATAGTTTACATCAGCCAGGAAAAGATGTCTGCGAATTTCCGTGCATTCCGGACGCTCAGCGCTATTGATTTTGGTCAACAAGGCGACGAGTTCGGCCTGCAAAACGCATTATTAAATTAAATCAACAATTTTAAAAATACCACTTCCGGTTGTTCAACGAGGCAGCTGGTGGGCTTTCCGCGACGGAAATCTTCGAAAATCTGACAAAAAATAGGAGGACAATGGAAGAATGTATAGGTACTCACATCAACTCTTTCCGTCTTGGAAATTACCGTGCATAGCTCTGTTAGTATAAGACCGAGAGTAAAAACATCCACTTTGTAGTTGGATGTTGGAAGACGCTAAAATGTTTTCGAAACTATATTTTCGAAATTTATTGTTTCACCTGTTCAGGAGCCATGTAGAGGGGAGACGCTATTTCCTTACACCTCTTCCCGTTTATTTCTAAGATTTCCTCTTGGCCCATTATCTCAGAATGTATGTCAATTTCGCCGATTTTTATTCGATGGTTCATATCGAACAGAATGCTGCTTGGCTGGAAACATTTTTTCACGATTTAACGCGGAACTAACCACCTTTAGTTCTCGATGGACAATTTTGTGCTTATGGAGAAATCCTACAGCCGACACAAGTTGCTTGAACCAAAGCTTGGATTGTGTTAAGTCTCTGCTCTCATTGGCAACAAGCCAATCCTCTAGGGTGTACGGGCACAACTGGAATACTTGGTTAGCATACAAAAAATAATCCTAAAACCTCCATTTGTAGATAGATAAACGAACAAGCCTCGGGGTATTTGAACTAAAAATGTTAAGCGTTCTCGATAACATTATAATCGAGTTCACCATGGGTTTGCAGCCCAGTCGCGGCAATAGATGCTCATCCTGCTGACTCTAAAGCATTTCGGTAGCTTTTTGTAGCTGAAAAAGGTGAACATACCTGGAAATCGGAATGAGGGCCGTCCAACCACGCATTATAATAGCTCACGATTCCTTCATGCTTCACACGATTGAACAGTGTGTTTATGATCCACTTCTTTTGCGGTAATGTTCTGCAAAAAAAATTTTTTAATTGTAAAAACGAAAAAAAACCCATTCAAAATCGGAATGCGCTTCACTGCATAAGGGAATGTGGAGTGAGCCTCGAAAACAACAGAAAATGACGCCTGGCCGAGAATTCCTCGCAAGTCGAAGTCCTTTTCCAATCTTAGATGACTTTCCAATTTGGAAAAAGTGTGTCATTGCATAAACTCACCGTGACACTTCGGGACTTTCGAAAATCGGTTTTCTTCGAATCGCAGGAGGCACTTGCACATGAAATTATCAATATTCACACTTCTTTCGAATCATTGAAGCCTCGAAGCGCCCTCATACCAGTTTTAGAGAGCTGCAGGCACTAAATGCATCGAGAATTTCTTGGGCATCAGGCCGATTAGAGGCGTCAACGCTTACGATCCAGTTGATGATGCTGTACTGAGGAAGCATTTATTTTTAACAATTGTGTGGAAAACGACAGTACCATTTGTGGAAACTCTGAATTGAGGTGCGGGTTCCAATCGGTTGTGTATTGTCCTACCCATCCCAAGGACATTATTGACGTGCGGTTTGTCCTGACCACCCCAAAGAGGATATTGTCGCATTTTTTATTCGGGCAGCGATAGTCGTCGAACACCTAGCATCCGATCAACATTAGAGTTCGAAATGCGTGTAATCGTCTCTGCATTCTACACGCTCTATCACCGGTCAGAGAGGCGAGAGAGCGGGCATAATGAAGAGACGATTATCCGTTTTTTTGGAAACCTTTTCCGCTTGTTCCGCAGTCATCACAACGCAGAGTTCAGCAAGAATGAGCCCGATCGCGAAAATGTCGACTTTCGAGGAGTGCGCGCTGCCTTTAATCATCTGCAAATTTGACAGTTCGTTAATCTAATCCAAATCGAGAAGGAAAAGCATCACTGGCCTGCTCGGGGGCTTTATATTTCTTTTTATCAGAAATCTGAAAGCAATCGTTTACCGCCGCCAAGCCGCCGACCTTGAGTTGGCACTCGTTCGTTATGAATATGTTACTCGGCTGGAAATAGGTTGTTTATTATGGATTTTTTATGTTTGTTATTGTTTGCTACCTTCAAATCTGCATGTACTTTTCCCTTTTTGTGGAGATACGCAATAGCCGAGACAATTTGCTCAAACCATCGCTTCATTTTCGAAAAATTACGAGGTTGATGCACAGAGAGCCATTGGTCCAGATTTGAATTGAAAATCTGAGATCAGTTTTGCATTTCTGGCATTTTTTGTACAGTGACCTCCATCTGAACGTAAATGAACGCACAGTCGGGGCCGCATAACGACTGAAACGAAGTTAAATTAATTCGCTTAATATGACGGTTTCTTACGAATTCAAATTGATTTAGGTCTTGTATGACAGGGTCATCGGATGAATTCTAAAATAGGTGGTTCATCACCCAGTTTTCAGAATGCGGAAAATACCTCCCATCCTTCCGGCGGCTCTTCCATCCATGCATTCTGATATTCGACTATTCCTGGATGATTAAAATACGTGAGTTCCTCAATTTCTTGTAAGATATTGAAAAGTTTATCTCTGAAGGCGCATTTTCACGTTTTGGATGTACAAATACAGCAACCGTTTTCTCGTTGGAATTCGTTTAATCGCACATTTCCACAGCATTTCGTTCGCTAGTTTCTTTTCTGCTTCAAAAACGCAACCGAATTTGCCTCGTCCAATAACACTCACGATATTATACTTTGATTGGAAACTGCAACGCATACTTCGAAGTCACTTGTAATAAAATACCAACTCAGAGCGGAAAGTTGCCGAATTCGGTAAACGATCAAGAGTTGCGTCTTTTTCATCGATAGACTCTGTTGCATTCCAATTTGAGTTCTAGAGTTTGAATGATATTTCCTTCTTTTTTTGCGAACGCACACTTGTGTAAGTACAATCGGTAAGGAAGGGGCTTGCGTGAATTTCTTCGCAGTCCGGTCTGTCCATTCGATTTGGTTCTGTCAACCAAAAGACGAAATTCTCCTAGAACGAAGGCAGAATGCGACATTTTCTCGTTATTCACTCACAATTTCGTCAAGATCCTCAGAAATATCGTTGACCATTCGATGCTCGTTGTTATACGATACCTGACTTCGCAGCATGTTTCTGCTCCTGCTCCTCCGAAAGTTCTCGAAGATCTGATACAACGCAGTACTAATTATATTTCACACATGAACTCACCCAATCTGCCTCTTCGTTAGTCATCACAACGCACAGTTCAGTGAAAATCAATCCAAGTGCGAAAATGTCAACTTTCGAGGTGTACAAGAACGATCCCCTCTGTGATTGATAAGATATTAGAGTCACGTACGGCTAATCGTCTCTTCCTTATGCACGCTCTCTCGCCACTCTGAGATAGCCCGCGAAATGAAGAGACGATTACCCGTATTTCAAACTCTAGTAGATGGACTTGCATATTAGATAAGGACCTGCTCAGGGGCCATGTACGCATCAGTTCCTCTAGCCATTGTATGCACCGCGGAGACTTCTTGACAGTAATCTTCGCGCGAGAAATCACGATCAGCAATGATTCCGAGATCGCACACTTTAAGGTGATCTGGGCCAGCGAAAAGGATGTTGCTGGGCTATAATGTACTGTATAAAAAATCTGCAGAGGAGCAATAACTCACCTTCAAATCTCGATGAATCTTGAAGTAAAAGTGAATGTACCACACAGCAGAGACGATTTGCTTGAACCAGTGCTTCATTCTAGCCAAGTCTCGATATCTGTTCTTTGACAGCCACTCGGACAGAGTGTATTGACAGAGCTGGCAAATCACATTTAACTATTTTATTAGAAGAGTCAAACCTCCATTTGAATGTACAAAAACGAGCAATCGTCTTTGTAAGTGAACTGCAAAAATAAACAGTGGGTAGATAAACGCTGATTAAACTCACAGACTCATTGGAATTTAGATCTTGCAAGAGTTTGCCGTCAGAATGGACCTTCAATGAATAAGCATTCTAAAGTCCCGAAAAAAGAGGAAAATGATATTATGATACCTGCCAACCATATGGAGGTTCCTCTTTCCATGCATCGTAAAATCTCACTATTCCCGGGTCATCAAATAACATCAATGCCTCCACTTCTTTCAGGGCGTCGTTGACATCTTTTTCGCTGAGGAATGGTCTGACTCTCTCACTTTCCCCTGCTCTCTCGCTTCTCTAACCGACGAGAGAGCATTGCGAAATGAGAGGGCCAGACGATTGGCCTTTTCACCGCAATGATCTTCGTTTTGGCTTACAGAGCTACTAATTTTTTCCCAATTTCCTGCATTCTCTCACCGGTCAGACGAGAGAGTGTGTTAAATTAATGTTCGGTACCCTCTCCTTATCGGAATCCTTTTGACAGCGAATCGCCAAGCATTGTTAGTCATCATTCGCTTTTCCGCTTTGAAAACGCATCCGAACCCTCCTTGACCGAGAATGCTGATAGGCTTGAACTCGGTGAGGAATCTGGAACAGCTCACTTCACTAAATGCCAAATTGTAAAAACGCACCGAGATGTGAAGTCACAATCCATGTCAGGGAGTTGAAGCTGTATTGAATGTATTAATACGTTGAAATTATTGGAAAACATACACTACTGATTGTCATTAGTACTCGATTACTCTATCGATGCACTCCAGTGGATGAAGGATGAACGCTTAGACTGAAAAAAGTTTCGCTAAAAAGAATGAAAACAAAAATGAAAACAAAGCACACGTGTATTGATCGCTCAGTCGCAACACGCAAGCAGGCGGGATGAGGTGGTGAAGCTTATCTCCCCACTTCATATGAAAGCGAGGCACAATAGAATAATGATAACACCCATGAAACATTTCTTTTTTTATGTTTCGCAAGTCTTTTGTGCTAAGCATACGGAAATCACTTGATTCGCTACTGTTGCATGTGTTCTTGTGTCATTTTTCAATGCATTTTTTTAATGCAAATTGTCCTTTGATCGGATCGCTGGTCGCTCACTATTCATCACATTCCCGTTGTAAGTGTGACGAGAACTGATAAGAGAGATGCGACTTTCTCTCTCGATATTCATCTCTTCCCTTGTTTACTACATAGCTCTGCTCAATTCCTAACGCCAAAGGAATTTCGAAAGACGATGTGACGCGATCGATTTCCTTATAGATACTCGTACTATTTTCGGATAATATTCAGCTGATTTGTTCATTTTTCATTGTGATTGATGTATTGCGCATTATAGGATCTCTATGGACACGAATGTGAGCTCTTATGAAGAAGTCGAGAATGGACTCAGTTCCCTCGATTCGGTTTGTCAATCATCAACGGTCTCTCAATCAATTTCGAAATTCAGCTCGATTCCTCCGACTTTGAGGACTCGTTCACGTCTCAGTGAGTCACTTTCACAGCATTTTTTGTTCAAACTCGATTCGCAGATTCCAGACCAATTTCAAGCCACTCAAAATTCTTGGACAGGGCGGTTTCGGTTGCGTCTTTGAAGCGGAAAAACATGTAATGGGTAAACTCACACTCTGGAGAGGCGCTGTCAAACGCATACCGATGAAGAAGGGGTAATTAATTGGCGAAATGTCCAAATTTCCATGGATCTTATGCGAAACAAAGTGCCCTGTATGTTCTGGAACTTTATTCAATTCTCCTTTGTTAAAAAAGTTCCGAGATGAACGTTTCCGAGCAAAAAGGTACTTTTCAACAGGACGCGATGCGTAACTTCAGGGAACACGAGGTTGGGGCAGCGTTAAAAGAAGTCGAGGCTTTACTGAAATTCGACCACGAAGGCATCGTCAAGTTCTACGATGCCTGGGCTGAGCAGCCACCAGAGGGATGGCAGGTACGGAAAACTAGACCTCGAAATACGAGACACCGTCTCTTCATTTTGCACCCTCTCTCGACCGGACTAGTGACGAGAGAGTATGGAGAATGAAGAGACGGTGACTCGTATTTCGGAAAACTACACAGATTAATCTCAGACAGAGACTTAGAAATCGTTCATTTTCGCAGTCGAAATAGCACCTATTGATGCACCACACGAGGTCTATTTTTCAGAGATCCTCCGACGCTCGGATGCTGGAAAGTCTGAACTCCTTCGAGTCTGTGAGTTAATTATTATTCCATGTCGCTAATTCTGAGATTGCAGTTCACCTACGATAGCGCGTTTCTCTACATCCAAATGGAGGTAACCAATCCATTCTTCATCAAGGAAAACTGCTTCAGTTATGCGAATCAACACTTGCCGAGTGGCTATCGGCTAACAAAGAGCGGGATCTGAACACGATCAAGGATTGGTTCAGACAGATCGTCTCTGCAGTGGCGTACATACACAAGATGAATTACATCCATCGCGATTTGAAGGTTAGTGGTCTACTATTTTCGAAAATACTTGCTGTTTAGCCCAGCAACATCCTTTTCTCGAGGCAGACGAATACGTATAGGGGTGAGAAGATACTGAAGGTTAGAGTTCGAAATTTGGGCAGTCTGTGGTACAAACAAATGGAAGGTCTGCGATCTCGGAATCGTCACCGATCGGGCGATCTCGAGTGAAGATAAGGGCCAAGAAGTACCGGCGGAACGAACATTCGCGAAGGGAACAAAGATGTACATGGCGCCTGAACAGGTGTGCGAATTTTTTTGAATTATTTATAATTATTGTTATTATTTATTGTTATTATTCTCTGTTTTTTGCAGTTCATGTGTATTTCAGATGGGCTGGGCTGACTACACCTCCAAGGTGGATATCTTCGCACTCGGTCTCATTCTGGCTGAGATGCTCGTCGTTATGACTGCAGAGCGAGCGGGAGAGGTTTGCTTCTCAAGTTTATCGTCAGACCGAAATCTCCTGTAATTTGGAAGTCTCTGTATGACACCTTAATCTGGCATACCTCAATCATGAGATACACAAGATACAATAAAAAGATAAGATTTGAACCTCAATCATGCAGATCTTCAACAACTACCGCTGCGGAAGACCGAACTTCATTCTCGCAGATCTGCCTGAAGCTGTTAGACTTTGGTTATCAAATTGATAAAACCTATAATCCTTGTTCAGGAAGCATTCGTCGCCTGGCTGACCAATCCCGACGAATCTCAGAGGCCGGAAAGTAGTAAACTCGAGTACCACAAGTTCACGCAATCCGAGCAGCACGTGAAG
Source organism: Pristionchus maxplancki (assembly GCA_900490775.1). Classification (NCBI taxonomy): domain Eukaryota; kingdom Metazoa; phylum Nematoda; class Chromadorea; order Rhabditida; family Neodiplogasteridae; genus Pristionchus; species Pristionchus maxplancki. Next base: position 53,561 of record LS555566.1, on the reverse strand, counting down.
GTAATTTCACTTTAAATGTCTATGCATTATCTAGAAAAAAAAGCTATTAATAATAATATTAATATCATCACATATTAATATTAATAATTTTTTTATAGCTTTTTTAGGATGTAGCAAAGGCTCTGCGTATTCATCGGGGCCGAATTCGCACGCTTGCGAGAGGACTGGGAGAGTCGCGACGAGTGAGGGAACTAGAAGCGAAGCTAGCCGCTTTGTCTAAATAGGACGAGAAGGCTGACTGTTCCTGAAGCCCGGTGTCGATGTTTGTTCAAATGGTGCTGTTTCAATCCGCATTGTATAGTTGAAATCATCAGTAAATATAGTTGTTCTTTGTTTATTAGCTTCGGGATTATGAAAGTTACTAGTGACAACGGCGATCAGAAGATCTCAAGCAATCAAAAGATTCCGTGTAATACCCACTGGCATCGATCATTCTTCCTTCCTTTGTAATCAACTCGGATGAACATCATTTGATAAACGATTAAACCCTCTGGCCAAGCTCGATTTTGGCTAATACATAATCTTCTATTTTCTTCATGCTTTCTCTCCTTTGCTGAAATCTCGTTCCTTATTTACAGAATCACTATTCTTCATCGATTGCATTGTTCAGTGAGATGTCGAATTTGGAAACCATTTTGGATCATCTCCAGAAGACAAACGAGAAGGTGATTTTCGTTCAGTAACTCATGGTATTCTCATCAAATTCAGGTCGTTGACTTGTCTTCAAATGATAATATCGGTAGAGTAATGCAGAAAGCAGTTGATCTCTTGCAGACGATTATCGTTAACGGAGCAGATCCAGAGGTTTGCTAATTTCTTTGCTCAAGGATTTAATTTGATTTTTTAGAAAATACTTGTCGCTGCCACTTCACTGGAAGAAAAATGTGGACACGTCAATAAAGAATTACCGCTTCATCATTCGGTTTTTGATCTATTTGAAACTCTCAAGAAAATATCTCTTTTTGTGATAGAGAAAGAGAAGATTCGGACAGAAATGGTCGTTGTGAGAGAGGTGAATTTTTAACAGTTTTTTACCTGGATAAGTATTGCTTATAGGACAACTCAGTAAACTCGGAAATCCAAGAAATGCAAGGCAAATACCAATGTAAAGAATGCGGGAAGGTTTTTGGCTGGAAGCAATCGTTAAAGCTGCACGAAAAGTGTCATTTAGGTGCGTTTTGAACCAGTTTCTTTTTTTTTCTAAATGCGTTGACATTAGACTAATTTAGAAAAGGCGAAGAGTTAGACACACAATTTCAGGCATCGACCAGGCGAAACCTTACAAGTGCGATATTTGCGATAAGCGGTTCGAGCGGAAATTCGTTCTCGATGACCATAGAAGAACCCATCTGCGTTCGTTTTTCTTGTCATATTTTATTTAGTCTAAAGCCGTTTAAATTCCAGCAGACTCAGAGAAAATCAGTTGCGATCTCTGCAGTAAGCTCTTTACATCCAAAGGGTCACTGAACAAGCACAAGAGGAGCCACCTCGGTTAGTCGTCTCTCGATTTCACATTACATTCTATTCACATTCTCACCAGTCAGATATTATCTAACGATCTCTCATTTCGCAATGCTCTCTCGCAGGTTAGACGGGGCGAGAGATTACGCATAATCAAGAGACCGTCAAATGTTTTGGACATCCATGCTTAAATCGTGTAATCATTATACGTTTCAGACAGCATTGAAGCCCGCAAACCCTTTCAATGTGACCTATGCGGAAAGCGTTGCTCTGCTCTCAACGATCTGGAAAGACACAAATTGATCCATATTCGTTAGTTTTTTTAAAGTTTTTTTTTCTACTTACCTTAGAATTTTCTCAAAAATCATTCATTATACAGCAGAAGAGAAAAAATTCGGCTGCGATGTTTGCGGTGTGAAATATGTGGCAGCGTACGCGCTGGAGAGGCACAAAAGAAGTCATATTGGTACGAATATCAACCATTATTTCGTAATTACTTCCTTTTTAGATGAAAATAACCCGGATCAGGCCAATGACAAGAGACCATTTGAATGCGAAATCTGTGGAAAGAGATACACTCAAGCGGGGACTCTGACGCTGCACAAGAAAACGCATTCGGGTAAGACAAAGAAAAAAACACAATTAATAAAAACAATTCATTTCAGATGACGAAATAGCCCGACTTCCCTTTGCCTGTGAAAAATGCGAACTTCGATTCAGACGGAAGCTGGAGCTCGAGAATCATCAGATCACTCATTTGAGTGAGCAATTTCTTTTATTTTTCTATCACAAAGTTTAAATTATATGAAAAATTATTTTATAGGCGATGACGACCCCCGCAAGGCGAAGTTTCAGTGCTCCGAGTGTGGTAAACGACTCGCCAATCAATTCGCCTTCGACTGCCACAAGAGGACGCATTTGGGTGGGTTTTTGTTTTCTTTCTCTTGAAACGAGATTTTAAAAAATAAGTAAATATTAATAATATAATTATTTAATTAAACCATTCAGACGAGACGGATCCTGAGCAATCCAAGTTGAAGAGACCGTTCAAGTGCGAGGAATGCAATGGAAGTTTCACATCTGCGAACGCGCTGAAACTTCACAAAAATACGCATATCGGTTAGTATTCGAATAATTGATGAAACCTGGACTGAAAATGCACTAGCACAGTCGCTGATTACATCGAAACATACTGAGCTCAGCATTGACTTTTGAGTGACAGAGCCTTGCGTGGATACGCGTATCTAACATCTGTTTCATTACCCTCTGAACTCTATTAGGAACTCAGGAACTTAGTATGTACTGAACTTCCAATTCAACACCTTCTTTATATTCTTATAGATGACAATGACCCCGAGCAAGCGGCAATCAAGCGCCCTTATCCCTGTGATGACTGTGGCAAGAGGTTCACTCAGCGATCAGCCCTACGGACGCACAAGAACACGCATTTGGGTGAGAAATAAGCCGTATTTCTTGTATTTTACTGAATTTTAAGCAAAAAGTCATATTTTTAAGGTTCGGAAGAGAGGAAGCAGTTCAGCTGTGAAGTCTGCAGCAAGACCTTCATTAAGAAGGACAACTTCAATAGACACCAACTAAGTCATGTTAAAAAATAGTGAATGTACCTCAGAAAATAAATGTGTGCCGACGATCTGATAAAGTTTTCCTTCACTTGCTGTTAGTCTACTGCTACGATGCGTTTTCGGTTGTAAAGTATGCTCATTGGACACGCATTATCTCCAGAATCATCCCTTCTCTCCAGGAGCTTGTGAATCATTCTTGATCACCGCTTTGATGTGTCACTCATCTGTTCTTGCCTCTGCCGGCTCTTTTCTTGTTGTCCGTCTCATACCCCCTGGCTGAAATTCATCGGAGGAGCGCCAGAGGGTATGTCATTTAGGGCGCCCGCTGTCGCCTTTACGATTGCCAGTGGATCTCTGCGTGTTTAGCATCCATTCTGTCTTGTTTCATTGTATTTTTTCTATCTCATTGACGAAGCTTTGAAATGAATCTCGACAACCAGTCGAACCTACTGATGCAGACTCTTGAGAAGGTGAACCTTACTTCTTTCTCTCATTCAGTCACATATTTCAGGCATCGAACTTGGCTTCTACTCACCCAGTCGGATATGTGGTTAAGTCATGTGCAAATGTATTGTCTATTCTGATGAATAGTGAGGCTGATCCGGAGGTTCGTTTTTTCTCATTGTAATGTCCACACTTGAGATTTCAGAGAATCAGGTTGGCGAGAGACTCGCTGGTGAAAGCACTACCAAAATTCAACAATCAAAGGTACTTTCACTACTTTTTTTATTTTATCAGAACGTTGAATTGTTCAGGAATCCTTGTGACATGGTGTATGAACTTTCTAGAGTAATGGAAGCAACAATGCAGTTTGTCGAGCAGCGGAAGAAGATGAGGAATGAATTGGATGCGAAAATTGTAGGTTTAGTTTGGGTTGGGGCCATCGCTGTGCTTCCTTTCCCGGTATGCCAATTACTTCAATGCAATGCATGTAGGTGTTGGCAAAGTTTTCTTTGCTGATCGACATATTTCAGGCCTCGAAGGTGGTTGTCAAGGCTGAAAATGAAATGGTTGAATCGGGATCCGAAGAGCCTTCGGATTTTGAGGATGATCGCGAGCTCGTTTCGAGGAATACTCCTCGATCCGGCAAATACGATTGTGATGCGTGCGACAAAAGTTTCTCTACAAGAGGAAATCTGAATGCGCATAAGAGAATTCATTAGCGTAAGTTTGACATCAGTGACATTTTAGGAATGTGCACTCACTTTACAATACTTAAATACGTTTCAGCTAACGAGAAGGATCGATTTCCGTACTCATGTACACTCTGTGACAAGAGGTTCAAGACGAAATCGTATGTTGCTGTGCATATAAAACTGCATCTGGGTGGGTAGTCGAATAATATAAAAAAACAAACAAAAATAAAATAAAAATTCCACTGAAGAAGAGCGTCTGCCATTCCAATGCGATATTTGCCAGAGGCGATTTTCGCATAATGCGAATTGCGAGAGACACAAGCTAACGCATCTCGGTAAGATCACTTATTCAGGTTAAAAAAGTAAAAAATCTGATTTTAAGCAGTAAACGATCCCCGCAAGAAGAAAGTGCAATGCGACATTTGTGGAGACATTATGGCTTCATGCTCGTTGCGTTACCACAAGCAGACCCATCTAGGTGAGTTGTTTTATAATTCATTACGTAATTATATTTATTTACTAATATTATATTATTAACATACATATTATTTAATAATAATTAATGACAAATAATGTAAATTAGACGACAATAATCCCGAAGAAGCGGAAAAGAAGCGACCATATAAGTGCGATATCTGTGGAAAGGGCCTGACAACACCGTATTGGCTCAAGAAACATATGGATTCCCACAAATGTGAGTATGCTTTATTTTAATTGTATTTTTTCTATCTTTTAACCATTATTTATATCAATCCTTTTAGTCGACGACGATCCCGAGCAGGCGAGGCAATTCGAATGCAATGTGTGCGATAAGAAATTTACCCTACTCTCAAATCTGAATAGACACAAGAGATGCCACGCGAGTACGTTGCTCATTCCATTATCGGACCTGAATAATCAACCCAAAATTGAAAAATTTCCAAAAAAAAGGCCTTTTTCAGGCACAGAAGAAGCCAGGAAGCCATTCCAATGCGACATTTGCGAGAAGCGATTCGCAGATTCGGTTTTCCTTAAGAAGCACAAGAGAATGCATGGTGCTGATGCAAAAATTGTTCTAAAAATACAATATTGGTCGTTTATAGGTCCTGAGGAGGAAAGAAGACCGTTCGATTGCGATATTTGCAAGAAGACGTTCACTAATAAGGAAAACCTTGCCGGACACAAGCTCAATCATGGCAAGTAAACCTCTTCTTGTTCGTTTTTATCAAAGCTGCTTACAGGAATCGTCGATCCCAATAGAACCACCCATAAATGCGACGTGTGCGAGAAGTACTTTCCTAACCGATACATTCTCGAAAAGCACAAGGGCAAGCACTTGGGTGAGTGCATAGTAAAAACAAAAACAACAACAACAACAACATTTAGATGACAACGACCCTGAGCAAGCTGCGCTCAAGCGCCCATTCAAGTGCGATCAGTGTGACAAATCGTTCCGATCGGCATATATTCTCAAACATCACAAACTTTTCGTTCATACTGGTAAGCGCTTCATAATCTTATCGCTATAAACCTCCTAATTTTTTAAAATTTGTTCCGCAATTTGGCGTAATTCTCATAAGCCCAATTATCTATAATTTTAGATGACGATGATCCAAAGAAGCAGGCGCTCAAACCACACAAATGCGATGTGTGCGAGATGAAATTCGAAAGAGTCTTCTACCTCAACGCGCACAAGAGAACCCATTCGAGTGAGCAAATTAATCAGTAATGTTTGTTGTTGTTGTTGTTTTTGTTTTCTGTTGTTGCTGTTGTTGTTGTTGTTGTTGCTGTTGAAATGCTGTTAAGAGATGAAGCGTTGGAAAACAATGTTCAGGTTCGGATGAGATCAAGAAACAGCACAAATGCGACCAGTGCGAGAAACGCTTCACATGTGCAAGAAGTCTCAGGCTTCACATGGAATCGCACGGTAATCCTACTTTGTAAAATATACCTGTGTCTGATGTTTGCCCACGTAACCGGGTAACATCTTCCATACGCACATTGTATTCTACAATATAAGACTGCAAAATTTGCAGGTCCTGAAGAGGACCGACAACGATTTGCGTGCTCGATTTGTGACAAGACCTTCGCTAGAAAATCTATTATGAAAAAACATGAACGGACTCACGGTAAATTTAGCATAATTTGAATAGTTATAGATGATTAACCAAGAAAAAATACAAATAATAACATTTTCAGAATCCGAATACGTTAAGAAGCAATACGACTGCGAGCACTGCGATGCAAAGTTCGCACATCGCAATAGTCTCCGAAAGCACATGCAATGCCATGGTAATTTCGAAAATGCATTATCACTCTGCTCAACAAATGTCAATACATCAATTTTAGCACCAGAAGAAGAGCGAACTCGCTTCGAGTGCAATATTTGTGAAAAGACCTTCACAACTAATAGTTATCTAACCAAGCACAAGCGGATTCTTCATGGTATTACGAAACTTTATTTGATTTTAAAATTTAAAAAAAATCACTCTTTTTAGGTTCCGAGCCGCCCGCGAGACAATTTCAATGCGATAAATGTGATAAAAGCTTCACAGAGCGATGCCGACTCAATAAGCACTTGAAAATACATGGTAACTGTCATATTTAATAAAAAAAACTAAAGCATGATTATTATCTTATCTTGATTAATAAAAAAGTCTTTTTTTACAGATAAACCTGGAGCAACACGACCCAAAATGGAGGCTGTCGAGAATGAACTGGATGATACGCAACTAACGAATGTCTAAATGAATTATGGATTATAATAAATAATTATATTCCCATACAGGATTCATCCCAAACTGTGAAGAGCGAGAATAATGATGACGGGATAAGTCTGGAAGAGTCCGACGTGGAGTCATCCGATGCATCGTCGACGTATTCGAAGGATGACTAGGATGAAGTTTTAAAGCTGCAATTAATAAATATCATTTATTTTCTCTGATCCGATACATACACATTCAACTTTGTGGCGCAACAGGAATTTTCACTCATTTTCCGAAAGGTATGGCACAATACTGATCAGACATCGATCCCGTCAAGGCCAATCAAAACTATTTTTGAACCATAATATCTTGTACCAGACTCGGAAATCAGCGTTCGTGCCCATTGGCGTTCTTTGTTCACAATTTGATCTAATTTCGAATTCAGCGGGCGCGATATCTCTTCTGACATCTCTATTCTCTGGGTGGCCTCTATTTTCTCCTTTTTCTCTCTTTTTCTCTCTCCTTTATTGCTCTTTCTTCTGTCGGTCCTATCGCCATGGCGATTTCTCCTTGATGGGGGCCCATCTGGTCAGTGTCCTTGTCGTCTCTTGGCTTTATCGCTTGGAAAAATTACTGTCTTCATTCTGCACGCTCTCTCGTTCTCCAGCAGATGGGAGAGTGCGCGATACGAGAAAACCATTTCTTGCGAAGCCACTTGGCTTGTGATCTAGAGCAGACCATTATTTTCTTCATTTATAAATCATCCCACCTTTCACAATTATATCTCCAATTAATTGTTGTTGATTTCTTCCTTGAATCCGTCTCTGTGATATTTTCCCCCTGGCTTGCCTTCATCACATAATGAGTCTCCTATGATCTCTCATACATAAATTATAATATTGAGATACGCATTCCATGATTTCCAGGAAAATGAAACTCGATGAGCAATCGATCATACTGAAGAAGACTGTTGGAAAGGTTTTGACCTTATCGTGAATATTTCTATCCATCGGTATTTTCAGGCCTCTAACGTGCTTTCTCCTGATCGGATCGGAAAAGTGGTCGAGCTTTCTACAAATACATTGACGATTTTGAAAGACAGTGAGGCAAATCCGAGAGTTAGTCATTCTTTTTATACCTAAACGATGGTCACTTCAGAAACTACATGTTGCAAGATGCTATCTTGATCGGGCACGGCAAAAATCGAGCAAAGGAAGGTCCTTTCTCACAATTCTTTCTATTTTTGATAGTGATTCGTTCAGGAGTTCATCAATTCATGAAATGGTGAATGATCTATCGAGATCGATAGGTGCAATGACGGCGTTTATCGAGCAGCGGGAGAAAAGGCGGAATGGCGCAGTTTTGCAAAAATCTGGTGAGAAGCTAACACCCTTGAGAGCAATGAGTCCCGTGAAGAGTGTTTCGAATATGGAGTTTTTGGTAATTGAACAATATAGTTATTCGCGTTTAGGTCCCAAGCGCGTCAGGACACCGCAGCAATGTGACGTGTGCGGTCACTGGTTCTCCGAGTCCAGGGCGCTCAAGCGACACTTGCAATCGCACGGTAATCCGATTTGTCAATGTCATGTGCATTTTGTCCTGTCCCTTGTCCCATGTCTCATGAGATATTTATAATGTCATGTGGTATTTGCCATTAGTAATCTGATTTGTCAAGTCGATGTGGTATGAGTCGTGTGTCATGCCATCTCATTTGGTAATGATCGTGATTTTTTCAGTACCTGTGGAGAAACGGCAGCGATTTGAATGCATGATGTGTGACAAGACCTTTGCAAGAAAAGACTATCTGACAGGACATGAACGCAGTCACGGTGAGTATCAATATAAAATGAAATTACCAGCTCATCTCAGGCCCCGAGAGCGTGTGGAAACCATACGTATGCAATCATTGCGGCAATAAGTATGCACATTCTTCTAGTCTCAGGATGCATATGCAATGCCATGGTAATCCGATCACTTTCAAACATGCATCACTGTTTGAATCAATTGCAGTACCTGAGACGCAGCGGACTCGATTCAGCTGCAATTGCTGCGAGAAAACATTCCCAAGAAAAACTCATCTTACGAAACACCTACGCGTTCATGGTTAGTGTTGATATTCATTTCAACGTCAAAATCTCACATATTTACTTTGAGGTCCGGAGCCAGTCCCGAAACCTCACAAATGCGAGCAATGCGGAAAACGTTACATAGAAGTCGGATATCTGAATCGGCACATGAAATTGCATGGTAACCAGTTTATATTTATCTCAATTTTTCAATGAAAAATTATCTAATTCCAGATTCGAAAAAGGCGCGATTTGAGTGCAATACTTGCAACAAGAACCTTGCCTCGAAAAAAAATTTGCGCGACCACAAACGACGTCACTGTAAAAATATCATGACGATAAAGAATGAATAGAGAACTCTCCAAATGGCTATCGTTATTCATTCAACATAAATAATACAATAAAAGGGAAAACTAAAAGTAAATTTAGCCATGATTTCGTGAGCGAGTATTTCCTCGGAGGTGGGACGATTGGCTGTGTCCACATTCGTCAGCCAGGTGCTAGTTAGAATTTGAAGATCAGAAAGTGATTCGAGCTTGCTCGGGTCTGTTATTCACTCGTGATTTGCTTGTGTTGTTCATGGGAACGAGCTCGCCTTTGTCGACGAAAATTGCTGGAGGATTGAGTTCGATGCTTCTGAGATATTTGATGTAGAGGAAGACAACCTGAAAGATGCAGATTCATTGATGCATTACGGAATAGGCTTCTCTAACCGACGAGAGAGCATCGCGAAATGAGAGAGTCGATTGCTTCGGAAAAGAAAACACGCTAAAAGTGCAAATACTCACTCTTGTGAAGTAGATAACTGAGAGGACTAAAGTGACTGCGAGGCATAGGAGCACTAAAACGACCCATCCCGTCTTTCGAGGAGAGAAAATCTCCTCGACGTTCTCGTCGTTTGTCTCCATGCTTCTGGCTATTCTCCCATTAGAGTGCCAAGTGATTAGAGAAATGACATGATAGGTGATCGCAATGATCTGAACAATATTTTTCCGGATAATCAAAGTGCAATTCACCTCAAGATACCCATAGGCGTAGATTGCAACCTTCTTTCGCTCGAAAACGCCGTACACGAATACTGCAGCAATTGCCGAGTTCCAGAGAATAATTAATTGCTCTTTTTCTGATATCTGCGAAGATTTGTAACTATTTTTAATGTGCATAACATTACTTCTTTACTGAACATGAGCCACAAGCAAAGGGCTGTTGTGATGAGCACTCGAAAACCCGCGAAGAGTGGAATTACTTGCTGTGAAGGGATTTAGACGAATAATCTTATTAAAAAAGCCAGTAAATCGCACTCACTATAACATGGATGCCACAGCAGGGAAGGAAGCGATATGCATCCGGATTCTCATTTCGGACATTAGACATCTTAACGAAACTCTTGTACACGAAAGCATCACATGCAATCGATTTCGCGCGAAATGAGAGAGAACTGTGAAAAGAAAAAAATTACACGCGTTTTCGCTTCGAATTTCAGCTACAAAAAACATCAAATGAAGGAAGAGAGGGCATCGATCTCTCTTTCTCTCCATTTCTCCCTTCGTCACACGTGTCGGAGGAGGAGAAGAAGGAGATGGATGATCCTTCCCAGCGGTGCCCTTTATCGCGTTCCCGCTCAAATGCGCGTAAAGAAGACGAAATAAAAAAAACGAGTAGCAGCAATCAGCTTTTAGGGAACTCAATATCAAGCAAATTACAATCCGTTTTAATTCGCCTTACGTATTCACGATAACGCTGATCACTCGGCCGCGTCTTCTCTTTTTTTTGAGTTTGCGGAAAATTAAGGAAGGAATCATGGATGTGGACAGATTCATCGAGTTTGAGAGAAGATCTATGTATGTTTTCGTCAACTTTTCTCCTATTCTTCCACACCAGCAAAGCCAGACGCTTTATAAAATGATTTATTACAGTTAAATTGAAGAAAAGCTGATCAATTCTCATCCAATGAAGTTGAAATCTATGCTAGGAACGGGTGCTTAAGGATCTGTTCGCAGCTGGGTCGCATATCGGAATCCCAATGTGTCAGCCACTCGACCATCTCTTTCTGAAGTGTAATTTTTTTATTATTTTGTGATTCTGACTCAAAATTAGATTCAATATTTTAACTGAGAGATATACCACTTCCGGAAGATGATCGAGAGCAGTCACCGGACGTCCCTCTCGACAATCGTCGAAAATCTGACAGAGTAGCACCAATATTGAATCCTTGCACACAATATTCGTTCCTATGACGCAACCTATTTATTACCTCCCGTTTCTCCTCCATTGTCATCTGCACGCATAGTTCGAATAGAATCAATCCGAGTGGGTAGATGTCTACTTTTGAATTGTAATGTGAATCCCAGACCTATTTAACATCATTTCCATGCATTTGCCATCGAAAGACCTGTTCTGGAGCCATGTACATTGGTGTACCGTATAGTGTCTGTGCAGTGTGAAAATCATCTTCGTCATTTAAGCCGTCAGTAAGGTTACCGAGATCACCGATCTTCAAGTTTCCGTACTTTTCAATTAGAATATTACCGGGCTAAAAGGTTGGATGCCGGCCTTGAATTAGCAATAACTTTCAAAAATACCTTCATATCTCTATGAATTTTGTTGTTCCTGTGGAGGAATGATAGCCCATCAACAATTTGCCGGAACCATATCTTAGCACGGCGTAAGTCGCGTGACTTATTTCGACGTAACCACTGCGATAAGTCGCATATGCATAGCTGAGATTATTGATTTTGCTTTTTAGCGTTGCAAAATCAATACCTCCATTTGAATATATAGGAATGTGCAAGAGCCGTTATTGTTTAGGTACTTATCATATTTTGGAGGTACTATCTGAGATTATAGATTTAAGGTGCTTCTGATCTTTGGAGAAGGCCTGTAGAACTGTTGGCAAATCAGACAAGGATCGGCATAATCGAAAAAAAGGTCAGTGAAACATTTCGTGAAATTGATAGAAAGGTTCTTGGGGCTCCTGAAGACGATAAGAAAATGTGTCATGTGTTTTGGCTATGTGACATAGTGCCTGATTGTGAAGGATACGTAAGAGTCGGTATTTACCATCGTTACCCTCTTGCCCGACCCCACGAGAGCCCTAGATCATGATAACTGCTCAATCTAGTCCCTACTCTCCCTGAGAGTAACTCCGATAAAGATGTGCGAATCAATATCTGGTAGTTCGCATACAAGGACAACGGCGAGGTTATCAACTTGTACGTTACAGTTCAAATTATTCATTTATGATCCTCTCATCACTTCGATCCGATCTATGCCGGTTGCTATGCCCTCACTTCACTCTGTCAAAAACCACTTTTACAATAAAGAAAAATATTCATGAAAAATTAAACTATACATAAGTGATCAGCACCAAATTCTTTCCAGCTAACCACAGCGAATTTAAGTGCACTTGGGAAACTCAGAGTGGACGAAAAAAAAACAGATTGCCGACATCTGCAGTCATTGCGAGATCCACATCAGAATAACTATGTTTATGTCTTCAGGAGCCCCAAGAACCTTCATATATGATAGTATATTAAGAGTTTTACGGAATCGACCATTTTCGTTTGTTTCGATCCTTCACGGACTCATTTGAACAAAAAAGAGAATACCTTGCGTAGCAACTCATCAACAAGCTCCTAAAAAAGATGAAAGAATTCTTCTAAAACGAAATCATACCTTCAAGTCAGGATCCGAGGACTCCATCCAACAGCTTTGGTATCTCACAATTCCAGGATGAATAAGAGATGCGAATGAACGAACCTCCTTGAGTTGTTTATTAGCTTTTCTAAAATAAGGTAAATTATATAACGTTTCACAGGCATGTACTTTCTAGCGAAATATCATTTTCGACTACTGATAAAGGGGGCTATGACATTCGAGCAACGACATTTGGATTGCGCAAATGAAAATATCTTCAAACTGCGATACTTCTCAAATATGTGATTTAGCTCATTCGAACCCAAATCTCAAGAGCAATCGATTGTGCTAGGTCAAATGTCGAACAAATGAGTTTAAAGGGATTTGTGAAGAAATTTCAAAATGAAGTTATCGACCTGTAACCGGGTCGGTTACGTAGCTAACATTTGACACACCCAGCGGAATTTATTTGGAGTGGTTTTCTCAATTTGTAAGGAAATTATGACCTGTTGCGCAATTATCGTTGCTCAAACGTCATAGTCCCTGATAAAGTATGATGAGATTTATTCTCGTCACCTGGTTAAAATTTCGACCCTTTTGATAGCATACAGCGTGTCATCCAACTCGTTTCGAGCTGCGAACACGATTCCATAACCTCCAGCACCAATAACTTTAATCAGCAGAAATTTCTCCACAAATCTTCAATGAAGACATTTTTTTTAAACCCGGATATTTTTTGTTACCCGGATTTAATTTCTCCGAAATGTTTTGACAAATTACTAAATAGTACTTCCTGATATTGAGTTCTTGTATTGATTATTGATAAAATTCAAGCTTACAAATTCAGCCTTTAATTTCAGCGAAAATTCGTAATTTCGTTCTTTCTTCTTATTTTTTTGTTTGAAAATTGGAACAATAAATGAACCGTTCTTTGCAATCTCCTCAGTATCCGTTTCCTAAATTAACCGTTCACTAAAAATGGAAGTCATGGACACTTGAGTTGCAGGTTCGTCATCGGCTTTGCCACTACCCCTGGCTCTTCTAAGAAGTGCTCGAAATGTTCTCGCGAAATGTTTTTCAAATGCAGACAAAATGCCGACAAAGTTATTTTGATCGGCATTTGACATGCCGTTGCACGAGGGTGGTTCGAGCAATTTGAGGCCATTAAACTGGGGGTAAGTTCAAAAAAGGAATCTCTGCGATGACTCGTTTCAATAAAATACTTACAGATGGCAATTTAATCTCAGTGAGAAAAGGGTCCTCAAGTATCATTCGGCAATCTGGGCGTCGAATGTCCACCTTATCAGTCATTTTCGAAAACAGATCAAACTGATAAATTAGAATTGGATTGACAGAGAATAAATACCCACCATCTCAATACTCCTCAATTAGAATGCAATCTTTACCGCTTTGGTAATTTGCGAACGCCTGAGCAACAAACAATTTCATATATCAATAGAGTATCAAAAAATGGGTACCTCCTCCTTCTCCCTTTCATACAGAACAATGAACATTTCCGCCATGATTAATCCGAGTGTAAAAACATCAACTTTGTTGGTGTATCGTAAGTTTGCAAAAACAGCTCGGCTTATCTATAATTATATCATAAGTTGATGAAATAATGACGGAAATGACAAGTACACACAGCCAAATTTAACTGTTGTTTTCTGAATTAAATACCTGCTCAGGAGCCATGTACAGAGGAGTCCCTCGATGATGAGTTCTAGATGAGTCACCCGGCTCGATTTCGAAATCATTTCCTTCTTCATTTGGAGTCACAATGTCAGTTATTTCTCCAAAGTCGCAGATTTTCAGGTGATTTTTGCCAGCAAAAAGAATATTCTTGGGCTGAATTTTGTTATTGAATCATCACATAAAGAAAATAACCTTTAGATCACGATGAATTTTCCCTAGTTTGTGAATATATTCAACGGCTGAGACGATTTGCGTGAACCAAAATTTCATCATGAGCAGATCACGATCTTGATTATTTGAAAGCCATATGTCAAGAGCCGACAGGCAAAGCTCAACGAGATTCATTTATGTATTTAAAAATGGAAAGGTACCTCCATCTGTATATAGATATATCCGTCCTCCATCCATGCATAATTATACTTCACGATTCCAGGATGGCTGATACGAGCGAGTTCTTGGACCTCTCGCAATTTGACGTTTACACTGTCACTGCAAACCAGAATTTCTCAGATGTTCATTGAGCCCAGATGGATAAAAGAAAAATATAAACTCACCCCCTTCGAACTCGTATCTGCTTGACTGCATATTTCCAGCCGTCCGTCTTGTTCCTCATTTCAAAAACCTGCGCATATGTGCCTTCGCCAAGACGATCAATATATTCAAATTTCGAATAGAATCTGAACAGATATGTGAACATATTCAAATTGACTATGATGTCGTACTCGGATTCATTATCGTCGGAAGAGACTGAACCGGTTGTCATTGAATACTGAAATTAATCGGAATTAAGACACTGAAAATCAATATTTGAAAGCAACACGTCTGAAATAATCGATTCACGCATGGAATTCTTCTCACTCACAACAGCGCTTATCAGTCGATAGAATGAGCGACGCTATTCTAGCGAAATATCACGGGTTGTGTTTCACGATAGTCAAGGAAGGTACTAACAGACGTGTTTCGAAAATGATGACAAGTTGTTTTCACTAGGGTTGTCGAAACGAAACGGATTTCGGAATTTCCGAAAAAATCTAATAATCTCCACTTTTCCGGAAAAAAGAAAAAAGAGTTGAACAATGGACCTTTCCGAAACTATTCCGGAAAACTTCATTTTCCGAATCGTGAATATGTCGAGCGGTGTGAGCTGACGTAGCGTTATGATTCAGAGAAAGAATAAATATCCGATAACTAGTCGAAAAGGGTTCCTTTACCTCTGATTATGAGGCAAAAGAGTTTACATTCATTCTATCTGTGAAACATAACTATTTCGCAGTCATTTCCCACCGCACTTTTCTATCTCAATTCGGAAAATGAACTTTTTCGGAAAAGTCTCGGAAAGATCTATTGTTCTACTCGGTTTTCCGGAAAACTGGAGATAATTGGATCAGTTTTTCGGAAATTCCGAATTCCGAACGGTTGACCCTAGTTATCACTCTAATTATCCCCTTCATAATCGACAAAAACTGATTGTTCACCCTCTTCATTCTACACAGTATCTCATCCAGTGGACCGGCGAGTCAGTGCACCGAATGAAGAGAGTGATCACCTTTTGTCAACAATAAATTCAATAAAATAAGAGAATAATAGCGGCTAAGCAGCAACAACAAGAGAGATTGAATCGTAAAAGTATTGCCTACGAGTGAAATCATACGAGAGCGTAAGCAAGAAACGAAAAAGACGAATATGCAAGCCGATTGGATCGCTGATAAGCGCACTCACGAGTGTTTACGGAGAGGAGACGCCATGTCACCAAACGATGCGAAAACGCATAAATGCCCTTGGAATTAAAATTCCAAGGGCATTTATGCTTTATGCCACATTCCTTCAAATCAACGCAATTATTTTTTCTAATCAAGAAATGGGTGGCAAGCATGGAAAGACGGCAAACAACAAAGATTCTTTATTGCATGTGTTCTCAAATAGTTTATCTATACGAATATCAACCACTCGATTGCGCCATGATTTCCTTCTCTGCCTGTGCAAGAACCGGGTGTTGGAGAACCTCGGCGGAACTCGGGCGTGAATTTTGGTCAACAATTGTGAGCCAGTAGACGAAAGCTTTCTGAAATCGAATTATACAAAATTTATTATACAAACGTGTCGGCAAATCGGCACTGCCTCTCCTCATTTCGCGTGCTCTCTCGTCTCTCTAACCGGCGAGAGATCATTCGAAACGAGAGAGACGCGTGCCGAATTGTCATCACTAAAACAAACAACCACTGTTTACCTCCTCCGGAAGATGATCAAGGATACTATTCGGTCTTCCCGCTCGATAGTTGTCGAAGACCTGTACATACTTTTATTTTCTATTCAAAAAATAAAACAACGATAAGAAGTCCTACCGTTTCCTTCACATCGCTCGGCATGCACACACAAAGTTCGGTGAATATCAGTCCCAATGCGAAGACATCTACTTTCGAGGAGTAGTCAACCCAGCCCGGCTGAATAAAACATTAAATTTTTTTTTTTAATTTTAAATACCTGCTCGGGAGCCATGTACATTTCCGTGCCTACGCCGAACGTTCGATCATCAGCAATATGCGCAGATTGGTCTCGAATTTTCGTCAGATTGCCCGTGCTTCCAAGATCGCCCACTTTCAGATGGTCGTCACCAGCAAAGAAGATGTTGCCGGGCTGAAAAGTCGACTCCATTTTAAAATTAGCCAAATTATTACCTTCAAGTCGCGATGAATTACTCCATATCTGTGTAGATACGCAACTGCTGATGCTATTTGCCGGATCCACGATTTCATACGGTCCAAATCCCGACTTGTGTTGGCCTTGAGCCAGTCAGCCAAATTCGACTTGCAAAGCTGAAGTTGGGGTGAATCTTACATACATTGAATTAGTATCTACCTCCATTGCAATGTACACAAATTCGCTATCGTCCCTGTAGTTGAAGAGCATTGAACTACAACTTGGTTCAAGCTTCATCTTCTTCATCAATTTTGTGTCAATTCGTCTCTGTAATTTTATATTGGATTATCCCATGATTTCATAGGCCTAACCTGCCATCCGTAGGGCGGTTGCTCGTACCATGCATAAAAGTATATTAATACTCCCGGATGCATGAAATTCCCCTTCAATGAATCAATCAACCATCAAATCAGTTGCATTTTAAATCTTTTGACAACAACGCACTTTGAGCGCTTGGTTGAATGCAAAAGTGTACATCATTTCCGGGTGCTCGGCGGGAGTTTTAATATCACACACGCTGTAACACATGTTTTCCTTAACAACAAAATCGCGAGCTTACCTTTTGACGGGAATTCGTTTCACGGCCATTGGATATGTGCGAGTCCGACCTCCTTCTTTTCCCCGGATCTCCTTAGCCTCGAAAACGCATCCATATGTCCCCTGTCCGAGGATCGAAACTGGCTCGTACTCTCTCAGAAACCTGAAATTCGAATAATGAAATATTACGAAAATCTCATTAGAAAGACATACCTAGAATACAATTCATCCGGATCTTTATCCCGTACCTGAAAAATCGATTCACATTATCAATAGGGAGAATATTCTTACGTAAAGCTTGTACTCATTTCCGACTTTTAACCATTTGCATTCAACCGTTTCTAGGTCCTCCAGGTACTCCAAGAATTCGTCGTCTAACTTGTCGATAAAAGGCATCAACTAAATGCGGCAATAACTGTTATGATCAGTAATGCGAAAAAAGCGATTCATTCTCACTAGTCAAGCGATTGTAAATTGTAAAGTCTAATGTAAAGCTCGAAATATTCATCGCGCGAGCACAAAACAAAAAAAGTTGATCATGAGGAACTCGTTATCATTTTTTCTCTCACTCGCCTGCTCTTATCTCGTGTGAGCTCGGAATGATCGATCGGGCGCGACGAGTAGTGCTTAGCGCGAAAATATGAATACAGTTTACAGTAAAGATTTGCGAATTTGGTCTCAAAAACTCGAATAATAATCACTATCCATAGACTTTAAATTGATCGTGATCATACACCTTTTCTCGACTGCTATCGAGTTAGTGAGGAGACGTACCCACTCTCCACTTTTGGTCGAGCCCATTATCAGTGAGTTACCAAAGAAATATGATCACTGGCGGTATATGAAAATGCACTACACAAGTAATCATTGTCCTGAGAAAAATAGTGCTGTTTCCAAATTCCTGAGTGGCAAACGGGATGGAGTCGTTTCATTATTCCGTTTGCCAAATGCAGTTCATACATTCGATTTTCGAAATTGTTTGTCGTTGACAGATTGTCGTTGGCAGATTGTCCACTGATAAAATTGGATGAGTCGGAAGCGATGGGGTGCTGTCCGGCACATGGACTGATTGGGGTGCCCTCTCTGATAAGAATCATGTTTAAATATGGAGAGATGTCAACATGAATTCGCCTCGTAGAGTGATAAACAATTTATTTTCGTGTTTTTCTTAAACTATTTCAACACATAACTGCAATGAACCGTCCACACCAATCTTTGCTCTCCTTTACGCTGGCGAGGTGAAGAAGGCTGATAAGAAACATGCCGACTTAGCAATCGACACTCTCTATCCCGCTCTGTCATCAAGGCAACGTGCGACGTCTGCAAATAAAACGTGTAATCAAATAAAATTCCATTAATGCCCTACCACTTCATGTTGTTTATCAAGCACATTGTTCGGGAGTCCCGCTCGATAGTTGTCGAATACCATCAACATATTATCTTTTCAAAATTCTGTATTTATATATTTATCTTAGGTGAATATGAATACTCAACTGTATGTGAGAAAGGGTTAAATTGTAGAGATAAGCAAATAATGATGAAGACGATCTTGAGGACTATGCGAGGAAATCGTGTTTCAGAATCTCCTCACACTCTGGTCTATTTGCGGGTTTTATGTCGGTTAGCCATGCGACGAAGTGTTCCTGAAGTTTTAAACATTTATAAACCAAAGCAATCAAAAAAAGTTCACCTTTTCCGGCTCATTTTTCAGGATCGGATTCGGCCTTTCAATACGGTAATCTAGGAAGATCTGCACAAATAATATCATGCAAATTATTGCTTATTCACGTACTTCGGATATTTTAAATGGTGGCATCACAGTGGACATCTCAACGAAGATAAGTCCAAGGCTGAAGATGTCCGATTTAGGAGTAGCGCGGTCATGCCAAGACCGCTGAAATGAGGCAACAAGAAACATTGCATGTCCAATAAATATGAGACAAAGCACCTGTTCTGGCGCCAAATACGAAGGATGAGGTATTTTCGTAGTAGGACGAATTGTTGGGTCTATACAAGTTTTTTGTTAATGTCTGCTGAAATTTTTCTCACCAATCTTCAGACGACCAATTTCGTCGATAAATATGTAGTTCGGCTGAACACGAAAAGCATAAGTAATTTGTCTAACTGCTTTCAAGGAACAGACGGACTTACATTCAAATTGCCATGAGTTATAGACTTTCTGTGAAGGTATCCTACAGCGGATAGCAGCTCTTTAAGCCTCAGTTTAGCATGATTCAAATCTCTTTCCCCATGGTTTTTAAGCCATTTGGCTAATGTTTCCGTGCAATGCTGGAATCACGGTATGCAATCAGAATATTTGTTACAATACCTCCATTTGAATGTAGAGAAATATGGATTGGGGTGGATAATTGTCCTGTCAAAAAATATTTTTGAATAAACTATGGTTTTGAAATACCCAGTTTTGATTTCTCTCCAAAATTACTCCAAAGTCTCGGTAATCATCGTGTGTCCGACGCTCAAAGTTAAAATACATTTGGATTCTTCACGTCTCAAAACCTTCCACCGCATGGTCTCTGAAGGTTTTTCGATCCACGAATTATAGTATCCAAGAATTCCTTCATGACGTATGTTTGCGATGTTGGGAAGGAATAAATCATCAGAGAATCTTTATGAAACGTTGGTTTTTGATCGTAAAAATTAAAGAAAGTGTATACCGCGAACGAGCTTGAATCGGAATCCTTTTGACGGTGTAAATATTGAGATCGACTAAGTGCTTAGCTTTGTATGCACGACAATCATCTATTTTCGTGAATGGGCCACTGATATTCGCTTGCACTTCGAACTTAGACAAAAATCTGATGGAAAAATTAATTGTAAATATCCATTATGTTGTATTTCCGCTATGCCTGTATTACTCTCCCCGCTTCATCAAATCTATCCCCAGTAAAAGAAGGAACGGAATTTGTTCATCGCTATGCAATATGAAATAACCCAAGGCTATTAACACATACTCGGATTGGTACGGCGAAGATAACGAAACGCCCTGAAGTAAATAAAAAGAGAGAGAGAATAATATTCTATCATCGTCGTTCACCTCAAACAAGGTTCCGGAGAGAATCTCTTCACAATCTGGTCGATCCTTGTATTTCGTAGTGGTCATCCAATCAACATATTTTTTCTAAAGCGAGTTCCTTTGTTCAGAGAAGAGTTTGGTGAATATTACCACTTCTGGTGCATCTTGCAGAATGTCGTTGGGAATTCCCTCACGATAGTTGTTGAAGACCTTTAAATAAAAATTTTTACTTCTTAAAAACAAATTCTCTTAAGCTGAGTTGACTTATGAGCAAAGTCAAACGATAAGGAATGTGAGATTCGTGCTATCCAGTGAAAGACCATGTAATTGTAATCAAATTATGTTTGTTTTTTTTCGGGCGCACATATGCGTCACTTTAATTTCCCGCGCAACCTTTTCCGCAACATCATCATTCATCTTAACAAAGAGCTCCGCGAGAATTAATCCGAGTGCGAATATATCCACTTTGTTATCGTAATATGTCCATCCATTCTGAAAAGCATTAAAAAATTAGAATGATATTCAAGAGGGTATTGTCACCTGCTCTGGAGCCATGTACTTTTTTGTGCACATCCCAAAAGTTCGCTCTGCTTCGGCGATATTTAGAAGCTTTTCCTCCTCTGTCACTATTCCAAGATCGCCAACTTTCAGTCGATCTTTATGCGCAAAAAATATGTTTTGAGGCTGAAATTACCTTATCTCATGTTAACGGTGATCTTCCAACCTTTAAGTCTCGATGTATTCGGCCGTTCTTGTGAATGTATCCTACAGCGGAAACGATTTGCTTGAACCAGTTTATCATTCTTGTCAACTCCCGGTTTTCGTTGTTTTGCAGCCACTTCGCTAGAGTGCTTCCGCAAAGCTGTATTTTGTTGTTGTTGCTAAAAGTGCACACGATTAAGGGCGAAACCTCCATTTTTATGTAGAGAAAAGCGCTGTCGTCATTGTATGAAACCTGAAATAATTTCGAAGGGTATTGAAGAATGAAAAACTGCTCACGTTATCCGTGTAGTTTAATTTTGAATGCTCATAATAATCGAATTCTCTCTGAATAACGTGTTATTTTTAATGTTTTTAAAATGAAAACAAATTGCAATTTTACCTGCCATCCTTCAGGGGGTTCTTCGATCCACGAGTCATAGAATCTCACGATGCCGGAGTGATCGAACGAAACTAGAGCCTCGACTTCCCTCAATGCGGCCTTCATGCCTTTCTCACTGAAAAACAAAGACCTATATCAGCCATGTTTATTACTACTTTTATGAATATGATATGGATAGCATTTTCCTTGCTCACCTTCTAGGTAAGGGGATACGTTTGATTGCAAAGTTATGGATCTTGTAGTAATTAAGACTCTCATGGACATGATATACACAACCGAATGCCCCATTGCCAAGGATATTGGCGATTTTGAACTTTCTGCGGAATCTGAAAAAGTAATTAAACAATAATTCGGTTAACTGAATATGAAAAAAATACACACTTTGAGTTGTATTCGCCCACTCTGTCCAGTATCTCTTGAATCTGGAATTGGTTCGATTACCTTCAATAATGTAATGCTAATGCTCACTTGGCGCGCTTCCTTTTTCGCCTTCCATATTATCTCTTGCTTTTGCATTGCGACTCTTAAGAGCCTTGTTTCTGGATTAAGTGGATCCATGTACTCCTGGCAAATGATTTTTTAACATAAAAAATCAAACAGATCTCCTTGTCGTCGACTTTGGTTTGCTAACGTGAGCGAGAAAATAAATGTACCTCATCCTGGAACATACTTCCAAAAGGTGAAAACATACCTGCAATGCGGAAAATTTAAAATAACAAGGACCTTACAATTTAGATTATTCGTGTAAATATTAATAATGCTTATTCCAAAAATAAAACGGAACGAGACAACTGTGAATAATGTGGACAGGCACACTCGCAACCTCTCTTTCACTTTGCATGCGTTGGTGATTGTTCTTATCACTTTGGATCTATAAACATCCATGGTATGTTGTGCCCGCGCGTAAACACGTATTCCCTAATGCTAGGAAGTCAGAGAAGAATTCACGCATAGCATAAACTGATGATCTTATGGAGAGGGGAGTGATTAAAACAAATGATCCCTAAAAATGAGTATCGCTTTCACACAACTGACCTGGTCAAATATTGATTCAGTCTGCAATATCGATGTAAACTGATAAGAGCGCGAGGCACAACATCGACAGTGAATCATTCCATATTTCCCGTTACTGATCTGTTAGTTCTCGTTCTTGTCCCTACTTTTCTATTAATCGTATTCTTCCAGCAATTCCATGGACGATTCGAATCCCCATGGAGAGTTCGATGAATTCGACGTAAGCGTTTTTTTTATTTCGATACCGATTAGAACCAATTCCAGCCTGAGCACATGGATGCCTTCATATCTGAGTGAGGCACACACAGTTATCGTTGAAATGGCCCCTTTCCAGCTTCCAAACTCACTACAAGGTCATCGCACTTATCGGCAGGGGCGTGCGTGGTTGTGTGTTTGAGGTGGAGAAAAGTGTTGTGGGGGTGAGGTGGAAGAGAGCTGTAAGAAGGATAGCGCTGTCAGAAAGGTGAGGAGAACATTACTATCCTACGTTAGGATTTTTCGTTCTCAGTATCATAGAAAATATGCGGGAAGAAGTGGAAAAGGCCGAGTTGCGCGGAGCAGGAAAGGACACCAAATTGTATGATGCCTGGATTGAAGAACCTCCAACAGACTGGCAGGTAGAAACCTTTTTTGAATGACAGATCCGAATCTCCTTCAGAAGCAAGCAGATGAGAGGTTACTGAAGGAACTGAATGAAGACGGAATAGTGAGTCATATTTATTTTACAACTTTATATCACCTTGAACAAATAATACGTAGATAATTTTAGTTATCTTGCGTGGAAGAGTGTGCGATTTTGTACATGGAACTGGAGGTTACTCTTTGTTTTTAACTGTTCAACCTATTTGGTGCAGCTCTACGAATTCACTCGTGATGAGTGGTCCACCGTGGCAGATGACATGAACTATCTAGATAAATTGATCTACGAAAAGTATCACGGAGGTCAGGTGTAAATGTGGTTGAAAAGTGGTTTGGACGATTGAATTTCGAAATTCATTTAGGGTCAAGGATCGACGAATATTTGAAGCCCATGTTCTTCAACAGAATCCATAAGCAAAGTCCATCGTTAGTGGTGGCTCATTTCGAGAATATATATCTGTATTACAGAGCTCCTGTAGAGGTGGTGCCTGAATCGATCAATCTTCAGTTTCTACAAACAAACTACGATGAAGACTTTGACTCAACGTGAGGGCTTCAATCCTTTATTTCTTCTTGTTTTTTCCAAGGTTCCTGAGGAAATACAAACCGCTGAAGATTCTCGGGCAGGGAACTTATGGATGTGTCTTCAAAGTAGAGAAAGATCTCAGAGGCGTTATGGATATCAAGAGGGCTGTCAAAAGAATTGCACTCGAAAGAAAGTGAGATTATTAACGAGATAACATTTGTAAAAAAATAAAATCTTAGAAAGAATGTTGTCGATATTGCCCTGCGAGAGGTCGCTGCCCTCCTGGCTTTGGATAATCCTGGAATCGTTTCCTTTTTCAATGCATGGATAGAAAACCCACCTGAAGGATGGCAGGTATGAATGATACTCTTATTATTTTTTTGTTATTAGTACTACTAACAATAAACTTCTAAGGCCTCTACCGACGAGAAGATAACAGAAGGCCTGAATTATAGAGGGCATGTGAGTATTTTAATGAAGATCTTAATTGTTCCACGTATTCAGTTCACATACAAGAAAAACTGCTGCTTTCTCTACATTGAAATGGAGGTAATTGTCATTTTTTTGAGAATGTAACGTGAATTCTCAGATAGGGATAGCATCGCAAGAAATGATCTCTTCATTTTGCGTACTTTTTCACCGGCCAGAGAGGCGAGAGAGCGTGCAGAAAGAAGAGAGTCATTTCACGACAAGCCATCCCTAATCTCAGTTATGCGAATGGACGTTGGAAGAGTGGCTCTCTAAAAACAAATCACGAAATTTACGACAATCACTAATCTGGTTCTGGTGGCTGGTGTCGGCCGTTGCCTACATTCACGAGAAGAAATACATTTATCGCGATTTGAAGGTGAGATTGAAGTTCCAGAACTTGCGGATACCACGTTTTCAGCCTAGTAACATACTATTCACTGCTTACGGACGTCTGAAAATTTGCGATTTCGGAATAATTACTGATCGAGCGATAAATGATGACGACGGAGAAGAGGCGTCAGTGGAGAGAACATTCGCAATGGGCACAGAAATGTACATGGCTCCAGAACAGGTATTTATTTTAATCGATTTGAGTACATAATCGATGTTTCATCCAGCCGGGCTGGGCAGATTACTCCTCGAAAGTGGACATTTTCACGCTTGGGCTGATTCTTGTCGAGCTTTGCGTCGTAATACCTAAGGATGAAAAGATGGACGTATGAACCAGATTCTTTTTTTCGCTTACAAGGGAACCGCAAAAGTGGTCCGACCTCCCGAAACAATCTGTTGTCAGAAGTTGAAAGGGACCCCGTAGGGGAGTCCAAAACAGCTTTGAACTGATTGGATATAGGTTTCCTAAGAGCTGAAAAATTGGTTGTAAAAATACGAAGAAATACGTGGGAAAATCGCACTCCCCTCGCCTCGCCTTGTATTCAGGAATGAGAGCTCCACGAACATGTCTCCCTTGGCGCAGCCGGTAAGGCGCTAGCTTAGCATTTTGAAAGTTGCAGGTTCAAATCTTTTTGCGGGGGGCATCTTTTGCCTTATTTTTCAACCTTCCCTCTCCTTTAGCATGCGTGGATTCATCATATTTTTGAAGATTTCCTCAGGTTTTGGAGTTAAACATTTCAGCTGCCTCGTATTTCAACACTTTTCATTACACCACTTTCCTGTCTTATTAACTCATCGAAATAACAAGAATCCAAGGATGCTAAAGGAGAGGGAAGGTTGAAAAATAAGGCAAAAGATGCCCCCCGCAAAAAGATTTGAACCTGCAACTTTCAAAATGCTAAGCTAGCGCCTTACCGGCTGCGCCAAGGGAGACATGTTCGTGGAGCACTCATTCCTGAATACAAGGCGAGGCGAGGGGAGTGCGATTTTCCCACGTATTTCTTCGTATTTTTACAACCAATTTTTCAGCTCTTAGGGAACCTATATCCAATCAGTTCAAAGCTGTTTTGGACTCCCCTACGGGGTCCCTTTCAACTTCTGACAACAGATTGTTTCGGGAGGTCGGACCACTTTTGCGGTTCCCTTGTTATCATTTTTCATTCATAGGTATTCGATAACTATCGGAATGGAAAACCGAACAATGTTCTCTATGAATATCCAGATGCTGTGAGAACCGGCCTTCTTTTTCTACTCTAGATGGAGCAGTTGCTATACCTGATCTGCACTTTGTCATTTCTCCATATTTTCACTGCTTATAAAAGGATCGGACTCGTACAAAATTGCAGGAAAAACTCGTTGTTTTGATGACTGCAAAAAACGAATCGGAACGACCCAATTGCGAACAGATTCTCAATCAATTGGTTGTACCCAGTCAAATTGCATGTCATTCAGCGTAAGCAAAAACTAGCAAGATCCTTTTTAAATATTGCAAATTGAAGATTCTTGGACGGTTTTGAGCCACTTTCTATTCTTGGTCAAGGCAAATATTCTGTGGTCTACAAAGCGAAGAACGTGAAAGATCAATTAATCTACGCAGTGAAAAGAATTGCGCTGGATATCAGGTAGTATCTATCAAGAATCTTGCAAGGGCGTTAATATTCGTTATTGTAGCGTATTGGACCAGACCAAAGACGCGATTAGTAGCCGTTCCTTTCTGAAACATGCCGGGATTGTACGAATGTACAACATGTTTGATATTCGAAAACTTGAAGGATGGCAGGTTTTTAATTGCGTCTGGTTTAGTTTTCATTTGTATTCTCAAGAGACGATCTGATGCGATTGAACTTCCAAAGCTCGGCTGTCAAGATTTGGTAAAGGTCTGAGAATATTTTGCGTTTACAAATTAATTCCAGCCGGTTTACCGAGACGACTCAAATTTCTTATATCTTCAAATGGAGGTACTCCCTATTCTAAGAAGTACATATTCTAAAAAAAATTCAGCTATGCCAATATTCATTAGAACGCTGGCTTCGAAACAACAATTTACGAGACTTGAATCAATCCAAGTTGTGGTTCGGGCAACTAGTGTCAGCTATTGAATACCTTCACATATATAATCGAATTCACACGGATTTGAAGGTTTGAAATTGATATGTATGTTTTCGAAAAAAACTTGTTCAGCCGACCAATATTCTTCTCGATGTAGAAGGCAGGATTAAATTAGGCGACCTTGATAAGCTAAAAATTGGCGAAGCAGTGCCAAATAATGAAATTGATTCTGATTGCATGTACAAAGCACCTGAACAGGTAGGTGAGGAGATTTTATGAGGATGTGGTTTTACATTTATTGAGTTCGAACAATAATTATAATTGTCCAGCTCATTCCTGACGAATACATCACACCAAAGTCGGACGTTTTTACTCTGGGACTGATTCTCACGGAATTCTGCGTTGCCATGACTGTTGACACAGCTCGCAAGGTGACATATCAGACAATGGATGCATTCACCTTCATAATTGATCAAATTTCAGCGTTTTGATGATCTTCACCGAGGATCAACAAATAACATATTAGAGTATCATTCAGAAGTGGTGAGAGAGAATGTTAGGAAATTTATAAAAACAGCGTAGGCGGATGTCATTCATTGGCTTTCCAATCCGAATGTTGATGAACGACCAGAGATTAGCGAGATTCTTCAGCATTCGTTGTTTAGTGAAAACGAAACAGCAGCAACAAATGCTTCGTTCAAGTCCGAGTAAGTGAATAGGCAACCGCATTGTCTAAAATGTTTTTTTTCAGATTTCTGACCAATTTCAAAGCCCTGTCTGTTGCCGGCCGAAGCGCTTTCAATCTTGTCTTCCAAGCCCGCAGCTTGGCTGATAACAATATCTATGCAGTGAAACGATCTCCTCTCGGAGGGTGGTTAATTCTCGCGAAATGTAGTAGCAAAATTGTCATTTTGAAGAGACATCGACGTGGATTTCAATGAAGTTCGCGCACTCGCTTCCCTCGATCACGAAGGCATCGTTAAACTGTACAACTATTGGATTGAAAGGCCGCCCAACGGGTGGCAGGTAAGCTATTCTTGTTTCGAACTTATGAGAAAGTAACAACAGCGATCGAGCGATGAGGCACTACTTCCATCACTTGACAAGAGTTGGGTACCTCCTGGAAAGTGTTCAGAGCAAGACTGGGTAATTAGTTAATTTCGAACACTGATAAACAATTCATTTCAGGTACCTGTTCATCCAGACGACTGCGCTTTCATCTATGTTCAATTGGAGGTGATTTTTCATGATGTTTCTGGCATAATGACAGTTTCTCGTGACAGTTATGCTCTACTACATTAGCGAGTGTGCTCAAGGAAGATCTACGAACCGATGAACAACGAGAGATGATAAGGAATAAATCATGGTTGAAACAAATAGTATCAGCTGTAGGATATCTACATTCGAAGAAGATTGTACTCCAAAAATTAAAGGTGACTTAAAATTTCGAGTGTAAGGGACATTGTTTAATTAATTTCAGCCAAAGAACATCATGTTTGATGCACAAGGCCGCATCAAAATATGCAATTTCGATGCTACCAGTACGGAAATAATCAGGAAAATGTCGGAAATTGATGTCGCGGAATCGAACAGTGAAACGTGCATGTACATGGCGCCAGAGCAGGCTGAAGCTTACGTATGGCCACTATCTTCACGGATCAAATCGAACTTGTTGACAAGTTTTCAGGAACAAGGTGTTTCCAGTTGTAACTCTGCAGCAGGAAACATTTTCAGTCTCGGATTGATTTTCATGGCTCTCTGTATTAAGGGGTCGTCTGAGATGCTCAGAATGGTTGAGTTCTCAGTTTAGGCTTTTTATATTCTTTGTGTTTTAGGTGTTCGACAATGTTCGACGCGGGAAGAAGAGTAGGCTATTAGAGGATCATCCCGAAGTGGTCAGTTTAATTGTCTGAATATGAATTGATTCGCCGACTTTCAGCAAGAATTTGTTGCCTGGTTGACGAATGTCGACAGCACAAAGCGTCCGACATGCGAGATGATACTCGCACATGAATTTCTTGCCTAAATTGTGCCATTCCTAATAATGTGTAATATCTAGATTTATAAGTATAAGCTTTAACTTCTATAAAAATTACAAAAAAGTAATTATCAAAGGGAATGCAGTTTTCAAAAGAACGCAATAAATTTCGAAATTATTAGGTATGTGAGGTAGGTATTGGCGTCTTTGCCGACAATCTGCAAACAGTGATAAGAAGGCGAAGAGGGAATTCGATGCAAACAGCTAGTGAAGACATTTCATCGATCGAATGTCATTGTGAAGAGGGATAATTCAACAATCAAAACGAATCAGCAAGCATTTTTCTCGTTGAGGAATCATCAACACACTCTACAATTGAAGTTAGCAGGTGAAGAGGGAACACTGAAGAGTAATGAGAGCGCTTGCCGATTTCTTTTTCTGACACCAGGAGAAAGTGGTCTACTTAAAAATTTGTTAAGGAGAATTAATACTAACGAATTATGAATACTAACGAAGAAATACGATTCTGATCATCTCATAAATCAGTCCGAGCGTGCAAATAAAAGATATAATTTTAAATGAGATAGATTGGACGTAATCGAGCGAGCATTTTGGTGGGTTGAGCAGTTCACTCATCATCGTTTGATATTGGGCTTCTTGAGTTTCGTGAATAAGTCGTGAATCTGAGTCCTCCGGGAACCTGGAAATCGTCCCTTTTATCTTTGATTTTAACCTGCTCAGTTTTTCAAAATAACGATAAATACCCGTAGTCGAAGTTTGTGTACGCAGCTGAAGTCGCAATCTATAAATAATGATTTTTTTAAAATATTAATTTCAGTCTGACCTCGAACAAAGAACTAGCCAGAATATTCTCGCAATCAGGCCGATGCGTATCGTTCTGCCGCGTCATCCAATCAACGCTTCTCATCTGATTTTATTTATTTATTTTTAATAAAATATATTATTGTTGTTATTATTAATATTATTGATGCCTTAAAAGTCAAACTCGCCACGTCTGGAAACGCCTGCAGAATGTGGTTGGGTTTGCCAGTTCGATAGTTGTTGAACACCTACAATGGTAATTACAGGCTTTAGCAGCATTATCACACCAAAAAGATTAAATAGACAAACTTCTTCAGCCTTAGCGTCACTCATCGGCACGCAAAGCTCTGCGAGAATCAGACCAAGAGCGAAGATGTCCACTTTATTCGAGTATGGTGCGAATCCAAGCTGTAATGTAAAGGAAAATGAGCAATTAGCTAGCATTTTGCAGAATTTAACTGGATTTTAGGTCAGAATTTGAGGTTTGAGGTTGATACCTGTTCTGGTGCCATGTACTTTTTCGTGCACTTTTCGAACGTTCGCTCAACCGCCATCGATCTTCCCTCATGGACGTTGTCAGCGTCCGTCACGATGCCGAGGTCGCCAACTTTCAGACGATTCGCGTCAGCAAAGAAGATGTTTCGAGGCTGAATCGATTGAATTTCAACTCAACAACCAAATATCAAAGGAAGCCGCCTTTCCCAAGCTCCCGACCTCACCCCCATCGATGTTCACAGATCAAAATAGTTAGTCACACTAAAAACTGATAATAACCTTCAAGTCCCGATGTATGCGTCCCTTCTCATGTATGTATGCTACAGCGGAAACGATCTGCTTGAAGAATCCCATCACTATGGATGGTTCACGGTGAATATTTTCCACCAGCCACTCGTTCAGCGTGAATTGGCATAGCTGAAAATTTTTTATGCGCATAAAAAAAACGAAAGCTGTGAATACCTCCATTTTTATGTACAGATAAGCGCATCTATCGTTGTAGAACATCTGAAAATTATTGTTTTGTGAAACTAAATAAAAAAGAAGTCTCACTTCCTCTCTGCAGTTGAGCTTCTCGAATAACTGATGATCGGAGTCTCTCTATGATTTAATTTGGCTTATTTTGAATGAATTTAAATTGCCACCTGCCATCCTGGAGGCGGTTTTTCGATCCACGAATCGTAGAATCTTACTATCCCTGGGTGATCGAATGAGATCAGAGCATCGACTTCCCTCAGTGCTGCGTCAATATCTGAGTCTCTGTAAAATGACCTTTTTTTCTTTTTTTTTGTAAAATGATGAAAAAGATGACACAATCGATCGAAGATACCTCATGGGCAACGGAATTCGCTTGACGGCAAATTTCCATTTCTTCTTTTGCAGTAATATTTCTTCCACTTCAAAGACGCAACCGAAAGCGCCTTTTCCGAGGATCTTTATGGGATTGAACTTTCTTAGGAACCTAAAAATGCCGGAATTTACGGGGGAAAGCGGGAATCGTTCAAACTTTGACTCGTAGTTGTCCTCAAAATCCGGTAGTTGCATGGTGAATGCGTACAGAAAACGGCGGAAAACGTTTCTGAAATGGTTGCGAAGAAGGCAATGGCGTTGTGCTTGAGAATAAGCGGTTTATTCTAGGGATGGCTTGGCAAGAAATCGTCTGTTCATTTCGCGTGCTCTCTCACCGGTCAGAGAAACGAGAGAGCGTGCAGAATGAAGAGAGTCATTTCGTGTCAAGCCATCCCTAGTTTATTCGCTGTGCTTATCACTAGATCGACTCGAGATTCGCCCTATTCGTTAATCTGCGTGACTCATGGAACACAGTTTTGCATACACGAATACAACATCATCAAATCATGATGTTTGGATGTTGTTCTTATTCCATCGGTATTAGGTCCGTGACAAGTAATCCTTGTAAATATCTTGAATTACAGTTTTGTTGTATGGAGTTGTTAACGGCAGAGTCATCTGTAATATTTTTTCATCTCGTTTTGAACAGGAATAAGAGCACTGTGCAATCGAAACACACCAACTGATAAGAGAGCGTGGCAACATCAATCGTCGGTGTGTCACTCTTCTCTCCCTTACTCCTCTCTACTCTCCTTGCCTTCTCTTCTCCCTATGCTACGCTGAGCAATGACAACGCTGAGCGATACTTTTCTACCTACCAACAAAGATTGGTCAGAGTGCACGTGGAGGCATCAACTACGGGCAAATACGAGTTGTTATCAAGGAGAGGATGGTAAGGATTTTTCATGGATTTTTCTTTTTAACTACACGATTATTTTCCAGGAACCTTCTTCCTCTTCAACGAAGTACCTCCGTATGCGCTGAGCGCAGTTGCCAAGTGAGTGATTATCTCGTCTTTCTCAGTTGCAAATGCTCCCTCGTCGGTTAGAGAAGCGAGAGATCACGGGATATTGAGAGATCCAGATCAATCGTTCTGCGATACTATCGATCAACGCGCAAGCGAGCGCAATCGTAACGGGTTCTTTACGCCATTGATAAGAGCGGGTCAAACAACCAATGCACACCAAGCCGTTAACCCTACTTACCAATGTCATCAGTAGCGTTAACGGATCCGAAGTCGGAATAGCCGAAATTCTGATTCATTTATCTCCACTATTCCGACTTGAACAGCTTTTCCGAAATTTCGAAATTCATAAGAAACGTAGCAATTGCAGTGGCCGAAGGATCGATGCGGAGCTGCCAACATTGAAGGAACCCCTAACTTGCGCCGGTGTACATGAGAACGCTCTTTATTTCTACACCACACCCCCGAGAAGACGATCGTTCACATTCTACAGAGCCTCAGTAACAGAAGGACAGGACACGATTGAGTTCAGGAAAGTTACGGAAGTCAGCTCTTTTAACGCTCTTTTTTTCTAAGTAGCATCAATTTTAGGTTAAAAACGGCGATGAAACGCTCTACTTTGCTCACCAGCAGCCCTTCTTCGTGTACGAGAAGGACGGTCAATGGCTGCTATACGAATTTGACGGTGAAGGATCAAAAGTGGCCAAGTTCAACCCGCGGGAGACGTTCTTCAAGCATTGGTCAGTCTAATCTACGGACCGGGAGTCGAACTCGGCGGCTTCCGTTATGAGTTATTATTGCAGCAACATTATCTATCGGCTGCGCAAAGGAAACGAGATTTCGGTCGAGAAGGACTGTTTCTATAAGAGTTTCACGGTCGTTGTGACTGTTCCAGATCCATTAAATGCGGTCAGTTTTTCTCTCTTTTTTTTAGTTTTTCAAGTTTTTTGTTGAAATCAGTACAACGTTTCAGGCAGTATATTCAAGTCGCGATACCGAAGTTCTCTATGTTATCACCGACATGAACCTCTTGGTAATAATCGACCACGCTCTGGTGAAGACTATCCGATTCCAACCCCAACTTACAAGGTACTTTACGAATCCAGCACTCTTTATGAGCATTCGGTTGGTTATTTTTCAGAACTGTTGACGGTACATCTCCTCAATCTATTATCGGAGTTCAGAATGCACTAATTATATTTAGCGCTAGTGATAATTCTACAATACGAAATGTATGGAGCGCCGAGTTAATGGAGCAATGCTGCGACAGAAAGGCTTATGTAACATTTTTTTGTGCATTTTTCAAAAAAGTTCGAGTTTTAGTTTAATCTGTCGCCTCATTTCCCGTCGTTCATTCCATCGAAGGGGTTAACAGCAAAGCGGAATAAGAATCTATCGAATTTGTCGATTATACTTCCTAAGGTATGTTACAAGCACTATTGTTTTCATTTAAAAAGTATCCCAGGGCTCGCAAATAGTTTCGAAACCTATACCGAAAACAAGAACAAAGGATGCCGAGGTATGCTCCATTAGAGTAATCGGACAAAATATTAATATTTTCATGAAGAATTCGTCATCCTCTTGCGACAGCGCTCAGAAGTCTAGTGAATCGAGTTCGCAGAGAAAAGTGGGTACTAATCGCTATATTTATCAATGAAACAATTGAGAAATGCTCAGATTGTCAAAGCGGCCAGCAGTGCTCCTTTGAAACCCCCTTGCACGTGAGCTTTTGTGCTGAATTAATTTGAAATTAAAAAAAATACATTTCTAGCCTTCCTTCCAGACCGAATTCTAAAGTCTCTCAAAACAGTCAGAAATCGAAACCGTTATCGGATGTAATAGCAAATGTGAGATGGCATTTAATATTTACAAAAAAATTATAACACAAACTTCAGCTACAATTGTCAAGTGGCGGTACTTCGTTTGATTCGAAGTGAGGTTAATTAAAATGTGGCTTTCTTACTGAAATTACTTTCCAGGTTTCTGGAAGAATTCATGCCGCTCAAAGTACTTGGACAAGGAACTTTCGGTTGTGTTTTCGAGGTCGAACGGAAATTCGATGTTACGTGGAAAAGAGCCGTGAAACGAATTGCTCTAAAGGGAAGGTATCATCAAATGTTCATCGCATTCGATTTATTATTTCGCATATTTTAGCCAGAAAAATGTGAACGATGCGTTAAAAGAAGTGGTGGCTATGGAATCTTTCAAACACCCGGGAATCGTTCAGTTTCACGATGCTTGGAAGGAACAGCCTCCGATTGGTTGGCAGGTATTCCATTTTTAACCTGATATTTCGAAAATAAACTACTTTATCAAAGCGTTGGGCCGATGATGTTCTACTGAACGAGTTGGGCTACAAGGAACATGTGAGTGAATTTGAATAAAATCCTGTCCATTTTTTATGAGAATTTTTTTTAGATTCCCTACCCTAACGACTGCTCGTTTCTCTACATACAAATGGAGGTTCTGAGCCAAATCTGATTAATGATGAAATCCCGTTCAGCTCTGTCAATCGACTCTATCAAATTGGATTGCAGTCAACAAAGTCCGTGACTTGAAAAAAATCAAGCCGATGTTTCGGCAAATAGTTTCAGCTGTAGGATACATCCACGGCAACGGAAAGATCCATCGAGATTTGAAGGTTCAATTTGAAATTCGAAATGCATCCAACAACCCCTTACTCAGCCAAATAACATTCTGATGACGATCGATGGTGTGCCAAAGATTTGTGACCTTGGAATTGTCGCAGATTGCTTGATTGAGAGCGGAGTAGAAAAAGTCAAGTCGCGAACCTTTGGTCAAGGGACAGGAATGTACATGGCGCCCGAGCAGGTTCGAATGATTAGTTGTTCGGATTTTGGTCTCTGCTTTTCGCGTGATCTCTCGCCACTCGAACACGTGAGAGTGAGTGCATAATGAAGAGACTGATTTTGCTAGTTGCCCTTTGCAAAAGGGCATTTGGTAGAATGAGAACTATTTCGCAATAATGTCTCGGGCATAACAATTGTCTCCAGCCCACTTCCGGTTCTCATCCGACCTTGCACCTTGCGAAAGTGCTTTATTGAAACGATCGAAAGTTCATCTCAGCCCTGTGGCCCCTACTCCTCAAAAGTCGACGTATTTGCGCTCGGTTTGATTCTAACGCAACTGTGCGTCGTAATGACGATGGGAAAGGCGATGGAGGTGATCTTTTCGAAATAATATGATGGAAAAGTTGAAATTTAAAAGGTATTCGACGACTATCGAACAGGAAATCCAAACAATGTGCTTGATAACAAACCGGAAGTGGTAGGGCAATCGAGTTTTTATTAAACTCAGTTTTTTGTTTCAGAAATCGCTGGTCGCTTTGATGACCAACGTGAAGGACAGTGATCGGCCCACATGCGATGAAGTTCTGAAGCATGCATTTCTCAAATAGGATTGCGCTGTAATATTATAGGAACGAAAATCAGCCATTGCTTCTGTTGTTTTTTGTTTTGTTTTCTAACGACAAGTCAGATAAAGATGATTCGTATTCTAACCTCATTGTCAGCCAGGAATTTAGAAATGAAAAGAAACGAGAAATAAATACGATTACAAGGATGTTGATTTCGGATTGCAAATCGAGCACCGAAAGCGCTAAAAGAACACTCCCGTTCATGACAATCTGTCGTAGGAACTGATAGCAACGAATGATTAAGTTGGATTACAATCACAGTGAGTGTCGAGTCGATGAAGACGTAGAGGTACTGATAAGAGCACCAGAAAGGGAGAAGAGGGAGAGAGGGAGGAAACGTGAGCAGTGAATCTCCGTGAGGTTTAGATTGTACGATTTCCTTTGCTTTCTCTTCATGTTGTTTTAATCTTTGCTTTATTTTCAAGAAACATCTGGAAAATAACTTGCAGAATGGAAGATAAAAGTAACCCAACTGAGCAAGAGTTTGAATCCAGGTGAGCAATGCATTGTGAGCATTGTTTCAAAATATATTTAAATTGTGACATTTCAGATTCAAAGATGGATTCACGCCGAAAACGTTTCTTGGTACAGGCGCCTATGGAAGTGTGTTTGAGGTTGATAAAATCCTCATTAAAAATAGAGACATGAAGATGAAGTGTGCGGTAAAGCGAATTCCTATTGAGGGAAGGTGGGTGGCACTTGTTATTAATTGTAGTTATTGCACAATTGTGCAATTGTGCACAACGCTTTTAATTTCTCAACTAATTTCCAATTATCATAGGTTATACTAAACACTTCCTAATCATTTTGATCTTTAAGGCAAAGGGAAACGTCTAGAGACAAAGCGTTGAGGGAAGTGGACGCTTTACTAAAGTTAAACCACGAGGGAATTGTTAATATTCAAGACGCATGGATTGAAGACCCACCACCAGGGTGGCAGGTTGTTTAAGCTTTGCCGAACAATGACGAGCATTATTTTCTTGTAGCGTGATTATGACGGTCTGATTTTCCAAAATACGCCCTTTGAGAACGTGAGGAAATTACACATTAATTAATTCATTATCACAATTGAAGATCGAATACAAAAATGACTGTTCGTTCCTCTACATTCAAATGGAGGTTTTTGAAAATGTATTTTACATAATGCAACATGTGTTGAGCTCTGCCAATACACTCTTGAAGACTGGATTTCTTCGAATGAACCTCGTGATATGGATAGAATAGAAATTTGGTTCAAGCAAATTGTATCGGCCGTTGATTACATTCATGAAATGGGATATATTCATCGAGATCTGAAGGTGAACAAGTTGCCGGTGAAAAGCAAATACCCATTATTTTCAGCCGAGCAATATTCTATTCTCGAGCAAAGACCGATTGAAAGTGTGCGATCTCGGGATCATAGCTGATAGTGTGATCAAAAATGAAAGTGCAAACACAGACGGGACTGGTGTATCGAAGGGGCGAACTCTTCAGATGGGTTCACCACTGTACATGGCGCCCGAGCAGGTGAGTTATTTCATAATATACATCTACCTATGATAGATTTTAAGAGAAGCTGGACCGTTGATACGGATGAACCGTACACTTCCAAAGTGGATATATTTGCCCTCGGTTTGATTCTTACTGAGCTCTGCGTCGAAATGACCAAAGACGTAAAAGAAAAGGTAAAAATAGCGATTGAGCGTTATTTCCGATTTCTTTCTGATCTCTACCCTAACGTACGTCATTTCAGGTCTTCCGTGACTATCAATGTGGCAAAGGAGTAACTATTCTCCATCACTTACCAGACGTGGTAAGAACTTGGTTTATGTGCTTTTTTATTACACTTTTACAGAATTATCTAGTCAATAGAATGACGAATAAAGACCCGTTTTGGCGTCCAGATTGCAACCAAATCCTTGAAGATGATCTTTTTGAAAATAAAACTAAAATAGTGTTTGAGGAACGAATCAGAGAAGCAGAGTTTCAGTCAGAGTAAGTAGGCTTATAAATATCAGTCGTCATTTTCGGTTTAGATTTCAGAACAAGTTCGAGGTGTTGAGCTTAGTGGGTGCCGGAGGCTTCGGGGCTGTCTTCTCGGCAAAACATTCCATGGACTCTTGCACGTATGCAGTGAAAAGAATTGCCTGCAGGTTAGTGAAAATTTGATTAAACAATCTTCCATTATATCCCACTCGTTGATCACACCATATAAAATCTTCTATTGAATTTATAGAGTCATCGGTTAGAAGGCATATCTAAAACATTAATGTGAATTCGTTTCGGTAGGTCGGTGCGAAAGTAAAAGAGTAATGGAAGCGAGTGAGCAAATGAATAGAGTGTTTCCGAGCCAGACAATGTATCGAAGACAAGCAAAATCATAACAATGAATCATTAATCCTAGAGATGAAAGAGCGTTGGAAAGAAAACTAAACGGAGCTCGTCTCCACGCAACATTGAGAGATGACGGAATCATTCGTTATCACACATTATGGAACGAAACCCCACCAGAAGGATGGCAGGTTGTGTCTTTCTGGAAACTAAATTAGAGTAGCAATTTTAGCACGACATGGACTACAAAACGATCAAGAAATTTGATAATTTTTCGGAAGGCATTGTGAGTGATTAAAAATAAACGTAACGTATTATAATATTTAAATCGTATTTATTCGGCTTTAAAACGGCATACTCGCAACATTTCAGTTACACTACCGTGATGATTGCTCCTTTCTCTACATTCAAATGGAGGTCGTTTTAACAAATTGTTAGGGTCCAAGCTTTTTTTAAGATGTGCGAGTATTCATTAAAAGACTGGCTTTCGGGACACGACAAGCGAGACCTATCTCAAACAAAAGTGTGGTTCAAACAAATAGTGTCCGCAGTTGCGTATATTCACAATAACCAATTGATCCACCGTAATTTAAAGGTAAGTTATCGATAATTGAAATGGATTTTTTTTCTAGCCTGGGAATATTTTATTCGGTATGGATGGTCGTTTGAAGCTTAGTAGTCTGGTGCATTGCGTTGAGCAACACTTTCGCAACGGAGAAGAAGTGCAAGAAAATAGAGATTGCACTTATACACCAATGTACGCGGCCCCTGAACAGGTGATGACAAATTCACTGACTTCATGTGCTCATCAATACCTTTCTTTCACTTCCAAATATTTCAGGGTTCTTGTTTTCCATTTTTCGACTCAAAGGTGGACATCTTCACTCTTGGGCTTATTCTCATCGAGATGTGCACGGTTCTTAAACAAAATGAAGCGTGTGAGGTAGTAGAATTTACATTTTTGTTTGTAAAATTAGAATTAATTTGCAAGATCTTTGATCGAATTCGACTTGGAGCGTCACATGAGCTACTCGATCATCTTCCGGAAGAAGTGGTGAGTTGTATCGACGAATCCACATTAATCCTTATGTTTCCCAGGGCAAATTCGTTGCCTGGTTGACCAATGTAGACCCCGCCTATCGTCCGACAGCCAAGGAAATACTCGCTCACGAACTCATGA
This sequence comes from Pristionchus maxplancki, assembly GCA_900490775.1. NCBI lineage: Eukaryota > Metazoa > Nematoda > Chromadorea > Rhabditida > Neodiplogasteridae > Pristionchus > Pristionchus maxplancki. The sequence continues at coordinate 14,807 of LS555566.1, read as the reverse complement.
CTTGATTCACCTTTTTATTCATTTTTTATTGTTCTTTTCGCTCTTTTCACTTGAATGAATCATATTCAGAATTATTGTTCAGATTCTTTAGTTTTTATTAGAGGAGAAGTAAGATTAAAGTTATACATGGGACTGTGTAATTATCCCCGTCTGGGCAGTTGACAAAGTTTGGGCAGTTCTCTCATCGATTTTTTACCTGCTCAGTCGGTGTGCTACATTCTGCGGCCTGCTATGCACTGAAAGCGATTACTTTGCGCGTCTCGAACGCGTTTTGTCGTGAACATTTGTGGCGGGCCATTAGCGTCGGTTTAATTAAACTAGTTTGAGGTAAAGATTCGATCTGGCTCATGGAAACATGTGGCCAAGCCAAATAAATTTTGGAAAGGCACTGCTCAGGCGGCGCCAACAATAACAGAAGGATTACTAATCTAAAAACTTGCATAGCAGGTCGCAGAATGTAGAAGAACTGCTGAGCAGGTAAAAATTCGTTTTCGACTATTTTTTACTTCAAACAAC
>LS555517.1:918052-946293 GCA_900490775.1 Pristionchus maxplancki | reverse complement strand
AAAAGATGACATTTTGAATATATCGATTTCTAGGAATATTTGACCGAACATCACGGGGTCAATTCCCGCAAACCGACCATGAAAAAAAATATGAGCGCAACCGCAGCTCTTAAAAATGTGTATTCGCAAAGTAATCCAAAAGGGGCTTTTTTACCGTCAAGTACGGTAAGCGTTCCGATTTTTCCATCATGTACGATACGTTTGGTTACTAAAGGGTTTCTTAAGAGAGCTGCGTTTTCCGTTTATCCATATCTATCTTCGTTCTTCCTAAAATTCTTGATTTATAGGAAAAACGATCAAAATACACTGTAATTTGTCATCCGCTGCGACATTATTGCATGCCTTAGGAAAATGGAGACGAAAATGACAAATCGAATCTCTACGTTTGGTTACTAAAGGGTTTCTTAAGAAAGCTGCGCTTTCCGTTTGTCCATATCTATCTCCGTTCTTCGTAAAACTCTTGATTTGTCAAGGGATTACTGTAAGAATGCAGGAGAACGAGCTTGTTTTGGTGCTACCAAACAAATATGCGCCCGATTTCGATTAAAGTTGGTTCGTAGAAACCCCTTGGCGGTATGGAAAAGTCTCATCCTCTAATTTAGGCTAAATTTGCATATTTTCGAATTTTGACCTACCACTTCAAAAGGGCGTAACTCACTCAAATTTTGCCCTAAAAAAGCTAATCTATGCCATTGGACCCTACAAACACATTATTTTGATGTGATACCAATTTTTGGACTCGTTTCACTCATTTCTCTCATTTCAATCACATTTCATTCTTCGCTCTCACCTCTCGCAGACCGCGCGCTTCCCTCAGAGAGGGGAGGAATAATAGGGAGGGGGAAAGAATCATGATTCGCCGTTTGCCGCGATTTGATCTCTCTGACACGCTGTGTGTTATAGTTAATCTTCCTAGTGATAAATTTATGCAATTTATAGCTCGGTGAAAAAATGCCTCAATAGCATCATTTGTAGGTTGCCAAGTACACAATACGCACCTGGCTCGAATCTTGCCTAAAGAGAATAAAGGGCAAGCAGAAAGGAGCGGTATGAATAATTCTATGATTTACCTCTAGATACAATACATGTTCTTTCTTCGATAGTTGAAACTACTTCGAATCTTTTCCAAACAAAGTTTTAATCCTTTCACATCCATTCAATGATCAGTTCGAATAGTTTCCCGATTCACTGAGTTGAGGCATCTTCGGTGCCTGAACCCACGATGCTCGGTCCCACCCTCGCCATTCATCGTGCATCCACTGTTGGACTCCCGAAGGCAACTTCCACTACAGCCATCAGCAGAACTTCACCTGATGCACAGAGCAGGTGTGTCCAATATGTGCAATGGAAACAAATTTTAAAAAGAATAAATTAAATTCCACGAATGCACATGATTGGTGCATAATTCTAGCTCACTGCTTTCTGCTGCCAATCGAACTCAATCTATGGAGTCCTCCGACGATGAAGGTTATTTTATAATATTGTTGTTCAGACAGAATATCTTCTAGGTCTATAATAATAACCCGGACTTTAATTGCGCGTGAAAAAATAAACATTCAGGCGGCACATCTGCGGAGAGCCGACGGAACAGTAGGGCAGGACGTCGTGGGAGTATTCCGGAGTTGGTCGGGGTGCGACATATTCCAATAATTATTGTCTTAATGTTAGACATTTTGGCACACTTTACTCCATGTTGTTCAAAGTCAAAGAGAAGTGAGCAGAACTTTGTAAATAGAATTAGAAATATCAACAAGGTACTGTGCATGATCTCTTCAGTGCTGTTCAGGAAGCGAAGAAGTTCATGCTCGGTGTGGGAAAGCGAAGATCGGAAGACAGAGGGAACAACAATTCTGCACATGCGACTTCGAACAACAATAATAGCTCAAATCCAAATCTGACGGCTAGAGATCGGAGAACAGCAATGCGAAATTTTCAGATAAAAACGTGCGAGCTCCCGGAGTTAGAGGAAAGCGGTTGGTTAATTAGATTTTGGGTTTTTAATTGACGTGCAATATAATGTATTTGAGCACGCATTTGAAAACAGAATATTTAAGAATTGTAAATTTCAAAATTCAGGTGAGGACTCACCTTCCTACGACCGTAGACATTCATACGATCATCAACTAATGGCTAACAACAATACGTTGGGTAGGCTCTTAATCAAAGATTTCTCTAGACATTACTCACGGTAAAATAAGTCTAAGATTTCATAAGTAATAATAAGGAACTAACTGGTCCATTGATAAGTGGTGAGAGCGCTCACCGCACGGTCTGCTCCGATTCCTCTAACGCGCGCTATTCTTCAAAAGTATAATAATTAGACTGTGAAATAGATAAAGCGTGGGAACGAACGACTTGTACATAAAATCGAGGTAAGTCTTAAAGGGGTAGGGGCACGAATATCTGGCTAGATGGTTTATCGGTGTCAGATAATCGGGATTTTTAATCCGATCACAGCTCTGAGACTCCGATGTTCAAGAAATCCGCTAGAGCTGCGCTATGCGCGTTTGGCTGTATGCCAAGTCACCCTGCCGTGCAGGTACTAATCCGAAATGAGAGAGGGAGGGAAGAGAATGGAGAGAGTGCGCATGCAAATTGACGCACGCCGCTCGCCTATGATAATTGAGGTGATAATTTTTTTCGTGCCTCTCCACCTTTAAATGATAGACTTTGTGAAACTTCCATGTGAGAAAATAACATATTAAATGCCGTACATTTTGGATTTTCCTAAATAGTTACTATTAAATAAAATGTCGAACAGTTTATTGTAAAATAATAACTACTCATTCCGTGTAATAAGTTTGTTGTAATTTTAATAAGTAATTTATTCAGATTTAGCTGCAGCTTCTCTCTCTTCGATCAGTGTTGAGCCAGCACCATCCTCTGGAACTTCCCCATTGGATTGGAAGGTCATCGACCAATCCCCCGATGTCAATTCTTGGTGGAGTGATATCGCCGAGTCTAGTTGAAAGTTCGATGTAAATTATTATATGTTTTGTGTTCTGATAGATTTATGTGAAATTTATTAGCCTGAGTTTATTGTTAGACTGAAAATTCCGGTGAAAAAGTTACCATTCGCTTATTGTTTCTGCTTGTGGTTAAAATGAATTCGAAGATAAAAAATAAACTATCGTATTTTTGACGCATGCCTATTACTGCGGTGCCTCAATTAAATCTGTATTGAAAAAAAAAGGTTGCATTTGTTATGTTATTTCTTTGAATTTTTATCTCGAAATTTGCCTTACTGTCTTCTATCTCTCACTGCAACGTGCTGTCCCATCTCTATACTCGAGCGAAAATAGGAAAATGGACGGCTTCTCCTCTGTCGGCATCACTAATCATATGGTAAACGAGATGGGTCGCGTGACATTGACGTCGTGCAGGAAATAGTTTAGGAGGTTTCATGCTTCACTTTACCCAACATTTAAATCTGTGTTTGCTCATCGAAATATCTAAAATAGAACGAAATATATCAAAAGATTTGAAAGATCACGCAACAAAGAGAAATTAAAAATTATATTTCTAAATGTTTATCGACTTTAAATATGAGTAACAAAGAGCAAGCAGAAACGTGTTGCTATATTCTAACGATAAAGATAATGCATGATATAAACAATATTAAAGCTATGGATTACATTTTAAAGCGTTCAATCAAAATAAGATCGGAACTTAGAGAGATGGAATGAAGCATATTGGAGGACGAGTAGTATGGTCGAATAACAATAGGGAAATTATGAGATTCTGACTTTTTCATAAATTCAAACAAATCGGAGATCTTCTGAAAGGGCAGAATTTTGAGATTCATCAATAATAATAAATATAATGTCATTTAATTTAATTTTGAACTTTTTCATTGGATCACATGCTATTGATAGCTATGCACAGATCTGCAAATGATAATGCAGTAATGGCAACATAATCTGTATGCGGTAGTTAGACAATGGTTTCGTAGTTGACGTTCTCCCGAGTAGAGAGACGGACCATGCCGATGAGAAATGCCACAGCGAGAAATACGAATCCAGATGACAACATCGCTACTGAATTAATTTTTCGGATTATTTACAACCAATGAAACATTCATCTTTTAAAATATGGTGAGTGACAATGTTCCAACTCCAGAATGCTAATTTGTTCACGCTTTTCGCCTACATTTTAAGATTAACTGTGTATTCTGAACACTAATGGCAAGATTTCATTGCTATCTAGCGGTATGCACCGTATGCTCATTGAACATTGATTTCTTGGAAAGACAGATATGTGCGCATACCATCGACGAATGTTCGATAGCCGGTGGCAGATTTCGTCGATCCATTCTTGTACTCGACGTCAATGGCGACACCGTCCTTGTCGTTATTCAGTTCTCTCCTGTAATCACCAGATCACAATTTTGTCAACTCAAATAATTGCCCAAATGTTGCTCTTCTATTTTAAAGTACTTAAGACACCAAAAAATGAGTTCTTGATACTATCTATTAGAGATCGTTGGCCAAAAGTGCATGGAAATGTAATTTAAAAGTGGAAAAGTGATGTTTATCACATTGACGAGCCCCATGGTCTGATGAACTTATTAAGGTGCATGCTCCATCTCATTCATTTATCTGAATCCTATTATCTTAATAAGCCACTAACACTTTAATCGTATTATCATTTTGCAAAATACTAGCATTTAATGCTCTTCCGGCTCGAATTCTAGCTTTCACATGCTCGAGTCTAGACAGCGGAATGCCGCATTCATCGAAACAAAGAGACATTCAAGAAGGCAAAAACTGTTGAAACAATCGGAGACAAAAAGTCTTTGTATTCTAGAGTTGTGCTTCTAGAGTTTATGGGTCTAGCTTATGGAGAATATTCTGTTTTCCAATCTTTCTGCATAACTTCACGCAATTTTGATGAAATATATCAAAGATGAGTCATAACCGAACAGTGTTTCTTTCACAACTTGATGAGAAAAGGATGAGGAAAGGGTAGGGTGGAAGGTAACTCAAACAACATGTGTTATGCAATAATTTCTTGCTAGACTTTCCACTTTTCCATGCGCACTCATTGGGATGCAATGTGTCTTTTCCAGACACCGGGGACTATTCGATTAAGCGCTCATTCAGCTGACGTAATTATGACAAACTACTCATGCGCGAATTGTCAGCAAAGGAGAAAAACTATCCGAGGAACGAATGCGCTCTATAAATCAAACGCCACACAAAAGGTCGCTGAACCGCCCGTTCGCAGCATTTTTAATGGGAATTCCTAAGTCATGAGTCATCTTCAGAAGACTGTTTCGGATAAATTGAAGTGATGAAACCGCTCCTCCGCCCTGTGAGAGAGTTTCGGAGAAAAAAGACGCAACCAGATGTTAAGAAAGCGCGGTAACTTCACACGCTGCAGAGAGAAGTCAAAGAGAAGTTAAATCCGGAGACAATAATCGCACAGTGTAGAAATGACACCGAATGAATTTAAAAATGAATTATATTTTATTTGTTTTTACAAAAGTAAATATAATGGAAAGATCTCACTCCTTCCTTCGCTGCTCCTCGGCACTTTCTTGCAGGGAACCATCGATCATCAAAGCTACGAGCATCAGGAGAAGTAGGTGAATGAGAACTCGCGATGACGTCATCTTCGATGAACTTCCTCACTTGTCAATTAGTTCCACTAAAGTGGTAATCACTGCCCGGCACGAATGATGGACTATGAATGTACCTGCTGATTTCGCCTGCCTTCCCCTTAGACTCCGCCCACTTTTCAAGTCGTGCGCTCGCTCGTTTTTTATCTCGTATTTCTCTCGTCTTTTCTCGTGAGAAAGAGAGAGAGCGCGACACTACTTTTGGCTATCAAAAGACAAAGAAGACATATTACACATTTGGAACACATTTGGAAAAGAAAGCACTGGTAGTATGAACATCACTCTATTATAATATCAATGATTTCAGTTAATCATTCGAACAATAGTGCTATAAATACCAGCATATCCAAATCGGTTGATAATTAATTTGAGTGACAGTACATCGAAGGAAATGGAACACAGGCGTATAGACAATAAATGGCATAACCATTGACCGTCTTACAATTAGAACTATTATGAAGTCTTTTTTTTTCTTTTCACATGCCACGCAGAAATATCAATAAGGAAGCACATGATAGATAAGGCGAAGACACTTCGAGGGCACAAGACTTATTTTTCCAACGATCTCCTCGTGACTTTCAGTTTATAGTCATAGGACAATCACAATTATCTAAGTGTCTCTATCCGATGAGAGTGATATACAATTAACCTCTATGTATCTCTAGGTTTAGTTAGCTTAAAGTCGCATCAGAAACATGATGAAATTAAGACGAATACATTCTAGAAAGTGCGTAATGAGGAAAAAAGGCCCAAAAAGGGGGTGACCATGGTAGTGGTAGGTGGAGGTACTACAATTGACGCAGGCAATATGACCGAAAGTGAGACGGACAAAAAAGTAAGGCAAGCGAAAAAAGTAAAATAAATATCGTGTGTGTGGTTAATATTACTCTACGTTTCCTAGCTATCCGAGACAGTTCATGCCAGAACAAAATGAGTCTACAAAAAAATGAATTCCTTGAATACAAAAGTGTATTATGCTTTCGAATAATCAATTACAATCGGTGTATGAGCAAAGATTAGCCACCTCTCAAACATCCGAATCACAGAATTCACAATTGGAATAGAATATAATTTTAAAGGAACAAATAAAACTCGAAATGTACCGAACACCTGTGAAAGTATTATGAAGAGGATTATATGATGCGATTCTAAAACAAAACTATTCTTCTTAGTCATTATTGCTCTAGAAACTCTAGAACTGAACTACTCTGCCGGAAGCTGTGACTGGAGGGTCATTTGGAAGAATGGCAACGGTGTGCTTGCCCTTGACGGCAATCTGCAAGAAATAACATTTTGGGAATAGTTAGAAGTGAAAAGAATCAAATGGAAGCGCTGAAAAGGAGTTCTAGAGATCGATCTCCTAATTTTTAGCTCTCAAGCGTGATCATTATACCTTTTGAGCTGAACATTTCTATAATGAATAAAAAGACGTGATGTTGTCTTGGTTACTCAAAATTTGACCATCTTGACTACAACAACAAAAACAATACTACAACTATATTTTCAATGAGTTTCAGAAGGGGTAATAATGCAAGACTGGAAGTTGTGTTTGTGATGGATAAATTAGATAATCGCACCTTGCCATCAGGTCGTCTGAATTCGATGTCGGTGAAAGCGAGGTTGCGACCGATCTGATTTGAGATTTTTAAAATATTGGAAATATTGAGATATCGTTTCCGATTATGGATAGCTTCTAATCTGTAGTGCATAATATTTCTGAAATCATACTATGAAATTAATTGTTATGAACTGAACACCCTCATTAATTCACCTTGAGCACTCTCGCTTCGATTTCGATGCGGTCTCCAAGTTTCACCGGCAAAAGATAGCTGAAAAAAAAGATATTTATAGCAACAATTTTTTAAAAGGGGCAGATCGACCTAACCTCACAGCGATCTCAACAGAGGCCATTCCCTTGTCCTTTACCGTCACTCCGATGGCTCGTGCTGTAATAATATCGACCAGACTGGCTGAGAATCCGCCGTGAAGTGTGCCCTGTGAAGGACAAAACAGTTCTAAGATATTTTTCCAGAATGTGTCAAGAAAAAGACCCAAAGACATGCAGGCATCTCTAGAGATTATTCAGGAAAACATTAATCTGATCTGAAAAAATCCCTTCATTCTTTTCCCTCCCTCCCACCCATCATCTTTTCAAAAAAGCGGTAGTTACTTTTTTAAAAGCCACTTACTCTGGAAAAAATAAGTTAAAAGCACAAAATACCTTTGTGTTGACATGTTCAGCTTCGATAAGGAGCTCACACACGAGTTTCTCAGCAGAAGCAGAGATTGGACGAACCTGATCAATTTATGTTAATGGAAAGAAGAAACTTTAATGTGTTTGCAGAAGCTTCTTATTGAATAAATTGAAAATCCTGATGATTAGATTCGGTTTGAAATTGGAGAACTGTGAAATCGTGTTTATTACCTTGCAGGCAACTCGATTGAAGTTCTCGACGGTGTTCAGATGCTCGAACTCGGCTATGGCACGCTCCAGCTCCGCATCCTAAATGGAAAATAATACTTTAAAAGATGAAAAAATAAGAGGGGAACATCGGTTGGCTTACTTATGGAGCATTTAAATTAAAGGGGTATAGGCACGAATATCTGGCTAACTGAGCTCTCGACGTGAGATGATGGATCGTCGTTACCCGATTACACTTTCGAAACTCCCAGACCATAATTTTGAGTTCATATCGAGATATGATCTATTGGCTGTGTGCCAAGTGACCCTGCGGTGCAGGCAACGAGCGAGAGAGCGTGCGAAATTGAGAGAGCGCGCCCAATATACCCTCTGGCTATGGTGACTCAATCTCGCTTCGTGCCTCTCCCCCTTTAATGATCCGTAATGATTGTTCTTATCAAGAGTGCTCTCGTAGTTGGACTATTGAGATGCAATACCGTGTGGGAAAGGTCTACAAATCAAATCTAAATGATGAAAAAATGAAAGGAATAAAATCTGCGATGAAAATGGCTAATTATAACCTGTTCTTTCGGTCGGAGAGGACATGATGTGGTTGCTTCTTCAATGTTTGCAGTCGACATTAATCGTCTAAAATTGAAAAGAGAAATCTTATTTTACGTTCTTACTCATAGATCAATAAGGATTAAGCAGAGCGCAATATTGTTGGGGAACATTTCTCGGTAGATAAATCGGTGAGTTGGAGAATAAAACTGAACTACGTAACAAAGCATAGCCATTTTATACGAGGAAGAAAAGCGATAACAATCTCTCTCAAAGGAGAAATGGAAAGGAATGAGAAATGCTTCTTTAATAAATAAGTTAAACTGTTGAACAGCTGAAAACGCGCTATCAAGTAGATTTTCAAGGGCATGAATGAGTTCATGCCGCGACTGATACAGAACAGTGTTACAGAACAATCGTTTAATCTTGCATGCCTTCATTTTTTGTTGGAATGCATAATATGTAAATATATTGAGAAGATGTTGAAAGAATGAGAGTCGAGAGAGAACACGCATTCATTGACCCGAGTCAAGGACAGACGGAGAGATCAATAAGACTACCTGATCCGACGAGAACGAAGAGTGAGAGGGAAAGAGCAAGGGGTGGAGTGAGGGAGAATAGTTTCCGCGATGAGTGAGATTAGATTTCACTAAAGATAATGGACAAGAGGCTTCATATTTAATAAAAATATTACTTGATATTATTATATGCTTCATAGTAACAGTACTTTTTGTTTCCGTTTATCTGCTAAGAGAATGTAATGATCAACCAAAAACATATCAAAATACAATATCTTCGCAAGCAAATCTCTTGAACTAGTTCGAGCAGGTAAAACATTTATTTTTGGTGATGCTGAGTATTTGAAAAAGAATAAATAAGCTGACAAGCCTTTTAAAAGGTCTACAAGGGAATACTAATATTTCAGAGGAATTAGTAGCCGGGAACCTAAGCCGGAAAGAAGATGAAAGTGAGAGCAAATTTTTTACAGTATGATCGAGAAGAGTTTCAAATCAAAGACAAATTATTTGCTTGACTATTCTGCATTTATTAACGCGATTAGAAAATGGCCATTGTCTGCTTTCCTTTGACGGCGATCTGGAAAGAAAATTTTTCAATATAGATTGAATGAATTGGTCAATTCGATTTTTTTCCAGCAAATTAAATAGCTTATACGAAAAATGTAGATATTAATTATCTGCAAATCATAAAAAGCTTGACCTTTCCATCCTCCTTCTTGAATTCGACTTCGGCAAATGCCATCGAATGACCGACCTTAATGTTCACTTCTTATCAGCGAGATGGATAATACTCAACCTAACTGAAATGACATACCTGGAGAACGGTAGCTGTCATCACCACTTTCTCTCCTGTTCTCACGGGCAGCAAATAGCTATGAGAAAATATATTATACGGGGTTTTTGTTTGCTACGTACTATCTACAAAGGTTTAATGCGAAATATCAACCCATTCTGTTTTTCCATCAGTAGCAATAAAAGTATTCATGATAAACAAAACAAAGAATAGATATATGAAAGTTTTATTGTTAATCAAAATTGCCACAGAACCTACCTCACAGAAAGCTCAATTGTCGCTCTTGGGCGCGACATTCCCACGGTAATGCCGATAGCACGAGAAGTAATAATGTCAACGAGAGTTGCCGAGAAGCCTCCATGGAGTGTACCCTACGAAAATGGAGTATACCCTATCACTACCGAGTGAAGGACTATGGAGACTGACTCCTCGATTGAGATGGCCCGCTTCGACGATAAGCTCGCACACGAGAGAGGTAGAGTTAGCAGATACCGCACGAATCTAAAGGATTGTGGATTCGTTGATTGTATCATATTCCTTTTTGTTCCATCTAACAATAGCAATTGCAATTGCAATTTACTAAGACAAAATCAACAGAAATAGCGAATTCTTGTACAATCATTGTGCTAATTAGCATTAGTACCGCCTGAGCGACGCGGGCAAAGTTGTCGACCACCTTCAGGCGCTCAAAATCCTCCTGAACCTGAGCCAGACATTCCTGAATATAGATACATGTTTGGTCATTTCTGAACTGAAGAATTTTCATTTTCAAATCTGCAATGCACCATCATTTCACAAATTCTCAATGTTTTCAACAATTGGTCTGTAAATAAATGGCACATCTTCTTCTGCTAAGAAAGGCTTCTTCTGTCCGCCGCGACGAAGATAACCGATTATCTTGCTAACTGTCAGACTATTGATAACAGTACCAACCTTGTCAGTCAATTTACAGATGAGAGGAGAGTTGTTGACCGGCATGATTCTTCGTGGGAATCCTATCTGGTCGAGCAAAAGGCGATTTTATAAGGATAGTAATGGCAGCCAATAGTAGATTCGCATACCATTGTATGATTCCACCCAATTTACTATTCTTTCCGTTTCCTGGGCATGTGATATTTCCCCTTTCCAAGCGATAGTCAATGATGAAGAAACATTCTGTCTTTATCCCCAAGTTCCCAAAAAGCCCATTAGAGAACACGTTTTATCGGCTTCTGTGAAGCAAACAGTGATCAGTGGTAAACAACATTACAGTTCATACAATAGCAATGAGGTAGTGTAGGCGAGGTGAGTATCGATTAGTGAATAGCATGTTTCAGAGAAAAGGTTTGTTAAAATTCAGCAATAATAGGGGAATTAGACCAAATACGGGAACTTTTTCAGCAGCTGGAGCGGGATCGACAGTTCATTATATTACTCCTAGAGTGAAATCCAGGCCGATCATTAAAATGTAGGGTGGGAAAAGATCACTCGACAAGTCTTCTGTGAAGTTGCATAAGTCCCTTGAAGTACTTGACAGTCTTCACTTTCAGTTCGAGAGTTGCTTCCTCATCGGCAATGAACAAAGTGGTCGGGTGCATCTGGAAGGAACTACATCGTACATTGCAAGAATTCCGAGATTATAAAAGATGTTGAAGAAAGGGTTAAAGGGGTGCAAAGAGCTTTTCTGTAGTATTGAGAAGATACCTGGAAAGCGGAAACAGTCCACATGTGGGATACGCCCTCTTCAATAGCCTTGTGTAGCGCGAGGGCCTTATGAGCACCCGTGATTAGGATCATCACCTGAAAGAAGAAACATACTGTATGAAAAAACTGTCGCAACTTGCTCAAGACCAAAGATCATAATGACCTGCTTACCTCCTCTGCGTCCATTACAGTGGCAACACCGACAGTGAGTGCCTGTTTGGGTACCTTCGAGAGGTCGTTGTCGAAGAATCTGAAAGATAGTCGATGAACCTTGAAGAATGATATTTGATCAATTGAGCAACTGCACACATTTTCAATTTCATGTGATTTATGTGAATAAATAATTTAGAGCTCTTTTTCTGTGACCAGACGTGACAAACAAAGAGTGAAATTGACAGATTAAGAGGTCACCTTGCGTTCGCCTGTATTGTGTCCGCATTGAGGGTTTTGATGCGGGTACGCGAGGCAAGCGACGAGCCAGGCTCATTGAAGGCAATGTGACCGTCGGGTCCGATTCCTTAAAAGGAATACAAGGTTTCTACCCGTTACCACTAGAACGATCGTTAATCATATCCTGAATTGAAAATGGAATCAAAAACAAGAGTAGCCACAGATCATGCAACTCATAATGTTCAAGTTTGGAAAATCGTGATAAGATCACAGATAATGTCAGAATTGAGAAATGATACTATCTATCGGGATTTTGATGGTTAACGATAGTTGTCTCACTGACCACCGATGAAGAGATGGATGCCACCGGCTGCCTTGATCGAAGCTTCGTAATCATCGCATTCCTGAATTATCATATCATAGATTATCCTTTTCACCATCTTATTGGAGGAGTGATACACTTGGTAGAATACGTACGCACACTCATAAACATAACCTAAGAATGAACGACGTACCTTCTTGAGATCGGTGGCGTTTCCGTCTAAGATGTGCACGTGTTGAGGGTCGATGTCGATGTGTCGGAATAAGTTGTGGTGCATGAACGTGTGGTAGCTCTCAGGGTGGTCGCGAGGTAGGCCTGCGATGAGAAGAATTTGTCACGCGCATGATTCTCTTCTAAACACATCATACTCGCCCACTCAGCTTACGGAGTGATAGAGTTCGCTGATCGCCAAGATAAGAAAGATGCGAAGCACTTACCCACGTACTCGTCCATGTTGAACGTCTTGACATACTTGAAGGAGAGAGTGCCGGCGCGATGAAACTGAATGAGCTTGCGGTACATACCAAGTGGAGTCGAACCTGCAATTCAGATTGTAGATACACTATCGAATCTAAACGTGAAGAAGACTGGTTGTCTCAAAGGAAACAGTGTTGTTCCTAGCGTATCAACCAGGGTGAAGGAAATAGACTGCACTGAACTGACCCGTGGGAAGGCCGAGAACGAAGAATCGCTCTGCCGAAGGACAAAAGTCCTTGATCTTTCTGCAAATAGAATACATTTGATGAAGAAGCGAGCCTAGAATGAGACTACAATCTCACCTCCTAACGTATCGCGCCGCATACTCCGCCACCGCATCGGCCGTTTCCTCGATGATCAGCTTCATAACTGAAAGTAATAAGTCAGTTCACAATCCAATTAGAGGCGAGATGAAGAATCGACAGACATGTAAGATTCACGCTTAGGAAAAGGACGCGAAATGGTATTTTAAAATGTTATTGGCGTCTATTAGAAGTAGATAATAATGCCACGTGTTTGGAAGATGAAAAGATAGGGAAAACAAGGAAGAGGGGAGGGAAGATGTAGAGTAGGAAGAACTACGTGAACGAAAATCATAGCAACCACTCACTGAGACACGAGAGAGCGAGAGTGGCAAAGTGAGAATGACATGCAAATCGAAGGAAGAGGGCAACGTGATTAAACAGACAAGGTTGGGAAAGAATCGCTAACGCGCGGGCGATGCCCCATTGGGTAGGAGGGAATGAGCAAAAAATGAGGGAGGGAGGAAAGCAGATCAATGGTCTCCTTCCCAAGTTCTCTCGCGTCGGGTAGACCAAGCGAGAGGACATGGGAATAGGAGAGAGGCAAAGGCAAGAGGGGGGACATGGGAATAGGAGGAGGCATAGGGAAGAGGGTACCAAATCGATCGACAGAGTTGATACCGTGCCCAGTCAATCATTGACGCGACCAGATAAGATTGGAGGGAATAGGAGGGGGAGCAGGAAGGGGGAAGAGTAGGCCAGCATACTCTCTTCGATTAGCACTCGCTCACACTCTCGCTCTTTTCGAGGGGTGCGAGATCGATGAATTGATAGGATTTAAATTATGAATGATTTGGATAGATATCACAATGCTAAGAGTCTCTTTATTTCTCGTGCGTTCTCCTTCTAACTAGGGAAAGATCAGGTGGAAACGAAAGAGTGCGAGCATTGATAACGAAAATGACCGAGGTAAAGAGAGAAAAATTCATAGTGCGAAACAAGGAAGTACCTTTTTTCCTCAGGGAAATTTCTTCAGGGATGATGATCTTCCTTCTTCATAGAACCTTCCCTCAAGAAAATATTAAGAAAGAAAAGTAAATAGCTATCCGAATAATTTCACGGCAAAATACAATTTGATGTTTTGAGAGGTTCTGATCCCTTTCGTCAATAAATGATTAGTCGCGAGAGCGAGGTCCCCGTCTCTCCATTCTAGCAGAGTTCATTAACTTCGGAAGATTGTGTTTAGTCGTACGTATAGGTAATATACATTTTTCTATATTAACTTATGAAGAATAATACCGAATCCTTAATATCTGAAGTGTCATAGTAAAACAGCGAAAAAGCAAAAAAAGGGAATTCATATCTTGAATTTTTTCTGGAAAAACAAACACACCTTTTCCTTTTTCCTGAAATTGTTCCAAAAAACCACTACATATTTTCAAATATTTGCATGTCAAAGGGACCACTTTTGAATGCAGATGTGAATAACTATGATCTGCTTGGGAACAACCACCATTCACGCAAAATTCACCGTGAAGTTCGAACGATCGTGTGGTACCAGTCGTTAGCTTATTGCTAAGTAGATGCAATGTTTTCGCACTTTCGTGAGCTCTAGTACTCGACGCCTTGAAAACGATTGAGACACGGTTGACTTCCCTCTCAAAACAGTGAGCAATCAGACGGACTTAGTCAATAGAGTGCTCCTGTCTCCCTTCCCATTCCCGTCCTCTTCTCTTTCTGGAATCACCCTATCGCCAGTGGCCGGTTCAATTCACGAGTGTATCCAAGTGTGCCTGATCTCTCACCAAACATTAGAAATGCAGCTAGAAATGAAGATCGCGTCTATAATTCAGCATTGTTCCTCATTGGAGCATCCACTAAAACTATTTTGTGTGTTCTTCATTCTTACTTAACTCATTTGAAGCCTTTCGGTTTTTTTTATTTTGATTTCTAATTAATTACGCTTATTTTGACAAAATTATATTCTTCTTTGTATTGCCTGATCCTGAGGATATATCGTCGTGTAAATCGGCAGATCGGACTATTCATTTCTCGCCACGTTGGAAAACGTCGTTCGATTGACTCAACCAATTAGTATTTCCACAGGAGTATTTCCGAAGTACATTTTCTCATTTGACTGAGTCCGCGACCTTGACTGTGAGCCTTCTTTCCAACTCGTTTCAGTTACTAGCCAGAATGGAGCAGTGGTCTCTAATTCACACACTCTTTTACTCCTTCTGATGTGCATAAAACAACAAGTTTGTTAGGCTGCAGTTGAAAACGCGTTGCCGAGGCAGGGCAATGAAGAAAATGTAACGAATCCTCACACAAGTCTTACTCGCTCAAACCTGAGTCAATTACCGGGTTCGTGCATTACATCTCGTGTTTTTTTCCATTTCGAGAGCTCCATTGCCTTTGCATTTTTTTCTGGATTATCCATTCTATTTTTGTATGTTGTTTACTTTTCTATCACATCTTCTTTTCGCGAATTCTTCCTCTAGAAACTCGCGCCATGGCTTGCTGTGAATAATAGTTGTGAGCTTTTGAGCACACAGTCAATTTCGGTGGTTCTACAGCCGTGCGAAATAGCAAATGATGAGTTGAGAGAGCGCGAAAGACACGTGTAATCTGGATAAGTAGCTTGGATCTGTACGTTTAGGGTCTGTGAGTACGTTTTGTGCTAGTGCTTTCATGTTAATCGTTACAAAATTTTCGAAACTATCATTTTGCGAACTGTCGATATCCATAATTAACGTGTTCTGTTTCAAGAGTACATGAAGCGACATTATGTTAAAATAATGATTGCCTAAATTTAATAATTTCAGCTATTCCGTTGGATGCTCACATTCTGATCTTTAAGGATGGTCAAAGTTGAAAATGACGATGGTCAGTTTTTTGTTGCTTTATCCTTCACATGAACACTCCCATTCTTCAACGAACTAACATTTGCTTGCTACTTGAGAGAAGAAAATGCGCTGCTGTGTTTCTTTCGCTGCGCGAAATTTGCTCTACGGATCAGTCGTTTTCTTGAGAAAGAGAGAGAGAGGTAGAGAGAGTGGGAACCTTTGCCTATCTTCCTTCTCCTCGCTCATTCTTTCGCTCTCTTTCTGTCTGTAGTTCTCTTTCCAACTGATCAACTCGAGATGGCGCACAGTCGACTTCAAGCCTCTTTTCGCACTCAAAGCGGATTGAGCCCTTCGCTCGCGGCGGTTGAAAGATTTCTGATCTGCTCCATTCATTTCTTCCTCGGAATTCTGGGACGATTCAAATCTTTATGTTCAGTTTCGGCTTAAACAAAAGAGCGCGCCGATAATAACATTTTCTGAAGATCTCGTTTGTCAGATCTTGTATGGATAACTCCGCAAACTCGCGAGAGTGAGAGATGTCCAATATATTAGGATGTGAGGGGGAGTGAGATCGCACAGCGTTCTTATTGACAGACTCTATTCAAGGCCAATGCACTACCTCCTCCTCCTCCCTCTCTCTTTCTCCCTCTCACCCCTTCCACCCATCCTTCTCTTCTCTTCCTCCACCTTCTTGTTTTCCACTGATCTGTTCCATCCCTTAACTTTCGCCTTCATGAATTCCTTGTATCTACTTTATTATTCACATGAGTACTTTAGATGCATGGAAGCTTTCAACACTTGCTTTCGCGGACCGCAATTTTTGCTGTTCCGCGAAGAAAAAATCTTATAAAAAAATCTATTATTTTTCCGTAGTTCGAGTCATGTTGATATGTTTCAAAACTTTATTAATACGCTTGTGCTGCTCTTCAGTATTGTTATGTTTGCGTTCATTCCTTTAGAATGGGAACCCACGGTACAAGATCCTTTACAGAGGGATAGACATTCACGCGCGAACTTTGCTAGCTAGTATTCGACCAATACTTGTCAGATCATTGACGGATCACTCAAGCGTAAGCTCCCTCTTCCCCATTCCTTCCATTTCGATCCCCTCTGTCAATACACGCCGCATGTCAACAAGTTTGTTTCCTGTTTAGGGATTCTCATCCACAGAGTTACTGTGATCACCGAAAACCCAATTAGCTAGACTGTGAGAGAGAGAGCCAGAGAGCGCGTAACTGGATTGCAGTTATGAGTATCACTGCTGTCGCTTCAACTTTTTCCTCTCCGTCACTGCCCCTCCTCGATTAGCGCAGTCTCTAGACACATATTTGCCCAAAGCGATTTCGCTCCTGTACGCGATAGATTGAATTCATTCTTCTCCCTCCCTCTTCCTTCCCAATTTGATCCGCGTTCGACTCTTCTCAGCAGGCGTACAGTTACGATTTTTGAGTGTTTACACTAACACTTATTTTGCTACAGTTGTGTAAGAATATTGGCATTCAACTCGGATATTTTTTAACTAATCAAAACATATTTTCAAATTTATAATATTTTCACCATGTTGCTAATATTATACTATTGCAACAATGTGGCACTGTCGCAAAAAAACTAATTGGCATTGGCGGTTGCTCACACTCTCCTCTCGATCACTTTCAATAGGAAGTCTGACTCACATGGGCCAGCCCCCCACCTCCAAACTCGTTGTACGTGTGGAAATAGTACTGATCGCCTACTCGATCCATTGAATTACCCTCCTTCCTTCCAACCTGGTCTATCAGATAGTTTTAGAGCTGGATAGAATACGTAGCTCTCCATCTCTCTCGTGCATTCAACTTGAAAATGAGCGCTCGAAATGAGAAAGATGGATCCGTTTTTTGACATAAAATAAGTATTATTATGTTATTTCGTCCTACGACATTACATTAAGTCTGAAACGTGATTACAATTCTCTCTTTCTTCTATCTCGAGCGTTCTCACGAATCAAATGTTTTGGAGGCCATCCCTAACCATCACATTTCCCACAGCATGCTATTGATCCCCTCTTTGCGCATTTTTCTATCAAAAAAAGTGAATTTTAATCTTTATCAAGCGTTGAATCGAGCGATTGCCAAACTACGATAGAGTTTTATTATTTTCCGAACGTGAGACAACCGATAGTTTATTCCTAAGAATTGAGTCGTTATCGAAAGATAATTTTGTTGAAAGATATTGGCAATCTTATTTTTAAACCGATTATCCGGAAATCAATCTAACAGCAGAATTCGAATAAATGAAGTAAGGGGATCGTTCTTCAAGATTGACTCATGTATGCTGTCACAGTTATGGCTGTTTTTCGAGAGATGGCGAACGAATGGCACAGAACAATCCCACTACTCTCCTCTTCCGCTGTAGATCACTTGAGCGCATTACGGATTGGGTGTGGTCGTTCCAATCAATTTCCTCCCTTTCAATTCATCTCAGCCATTGAAATGACTTTTGAGCACATTCTCAAACGTCAAACATATGTACTATGTCATTGCATACAGTTTTTACTTATTTTAAATGATCTGGGCTGGCCACGATATGGAAGCTGATTGAGATGTATCTATTATAGTGATTCACCACCGTTGCTCATTTCCCTCATTCTATTTATCAACTCCTCCAATCAGTGATTGTCTCTAATCTAAGAAGTGCATCTCTTCCCTTGGAAGTGTGTCAAGATTTCCTCCCGAACTGAACCGAGGGGAAAAGTCGGCTCTCGGTTCCTCCCGTCTCTCCCTACTTTCTTTCCCTTTCTCGCATCTTCTCAGGACTCTCACTTTCTATCCATGAATGTTGTGCGCACTCATTCCAATCAGCAGAGATGATGATTCAATTCACCTCTCCTAATGCATATCTTACAGTGCTATGTCGTGTGACGGCAACACTATTTCCAGCATAGTAAATGCTGCAATACTATTATTTTAGAATAAGTCGAAATACCAGCCGTTAATCTCGGAAGAACGATTTTTCTATTTTCACCGTGAAATTCGCCAATGTCATTATTCCTATTTGAAAGCGCAGCATAATTGAGAATATCCACATTGATTCTGGAAAGATTATTTTATCGAAATTATATTATTTCATTTCCAGGAGGCTTTGAACCTTCGACAAACGGTGTATTTTCTTCCA
Source organism: Pristionchus maxplancki (assembly GCA_900490775.1). Lineage (NCBI taxonomy): Eukaryota > Metazoa > Nematoda > Chromadorea > Rhabditida > Neodiplogasteridae > Pristionchus > Pristionchus maxplancki. Next base: position 927,290 of record LS555517.1, on the reverse strand, counting down.
TCAACACCGTAAAAACAGAAGAAAAACCCGGTCAGTAATGAAATAAGTAATCGATGTACTCATTATTTCTTTCACCGTACTCCCTTGTTTATTGCTTGATTGGGCGTTAGCTCAAATGCCATCTTTCATTTGGTATCACTCCCAACTCCCACCCCCTCCCCTCCCTTGCTCACTCTCCCTCTCCTTCTATTCTCGCATCCGCGCAACTTCTTCTCTACTCTCTAACTGTCCGAGTGATTGCGACTCATCAAAAGAGACCTTGAAACTACTTTATTTCTTACCACATTTATTAGATCGATTTTAGCAAATGATATATCAAATATGATTAGGCGGAGTTATTGACAGCGTCTGCGCACATTTCTCAATAAAAGTTCCTCATATGCTGTTGATTATTTTTGAATTCCTTCCTACCTTCTTTAATTCAGGTAATCAATGTTTGGTTTCAGTAGGTCCGCACGTGTCGACAGCCTCGATCTACATCTCAACAATGTCCGCTCGACTGGAGTCCACGACTCAAATCAAGCAATGGGAGTCGGAGAGGAAAAGAGAGGTCGAAGGCACTCCTCCACGACCTGTACGTTTAAAAAAAATGTATTTGAAAACTAGTTTATATTTACATTTGTAAAGTATCCGAAATTAGATGAAATATATACTTCGCCTTTCTATCACCGATCACCTATCAATCCTTTCGTTCGTCTCTCTGCATTCCATTCCTTCTTTCTCAATTTCCGCCCTGCGTCCGCCTTGACCATTCGACCAGTTTTACAACTGCGCATTACTACTCTACCCACAACTACTACATATGATTAGATGATAAGGAAATCGGAAAGTATTACATGCTCAATCCAAGATCAAAGCGATCGTTAAAATGAAAGCTGTTTTAGAGAATTGGAAATCTTTTTTCATCCGCCTTTTGAAGCTAGGAACTTATTATATCCCCTCAGCATATTATGGTTCAATTAGAATGAAACTTTTCTCGAGAAGCACCAAAACAGGACCAACGCCCTCTCGCTCGCGAGAGAGGCAATCACATTACTTTTTGGTTACTCGGCCCTTCCTCTGATCTTCTCTAACACTTGAATGAGTAAAGAGTCTGGGCGTGGTCCCTTTCGAGAAAGGCGAATTGAAGGAAGCAACGGCTCAATCAAAGTAATGAGAAGAGCACTGCAGCTCTCAATTTTTCAGTTTTCGATAAGGTCGAATCAAAGAGTGGGTGAATTAAAGGAAGAAAGAAACCGGAAAGAGGCATTGCATGGAACTGTTTAGAGCTGACAAGGAGAGAACAAAAAGGGGATGATAGAGACGAATTAGAGAAACGTGGGAGACTAATATTTTAAGAAAAACTGAAGTGTATACAGTATATTCTATATTACATAAAATGCTTTTAAGATTTTAACCTGATGGATGATTTTAACTTCAGGAATTGATATCTGATGCGCATCTACTCTATAAACGATTATTCAGGAAGACAACCCCTCAACGATCGAAGGTGAAGCTCGACGAGCTACTATCCGAGGCATAACACCCAGCTACAAGACAGGAGACGGAAAAGCTGTACGATCACATTTTGCAATCCGAACAGATCAAAATAAACCACTAATTATTTTAACCAACACCCTTTTTACGATGCAATATGTGTGATAGCTTTTATGGTGGTGATCGAATCTTTTTTGCAGAATTACGATCTCACACTGGGGATGTCTGGCCATCTTCCCAATGCTTCCGGCGATTATAAGATGAAGCAGTCGATGGAGCACTACAAACAAACGATTATCGACCCGCTGGTACGACCAGAATCGATTAATGAATTTATGAATACACACGAGCCCAAAAACGTTAACTAGTCAAAATCGCTGAGTAAATCTTCATGAATGAATTATAATGAAGGGTCCAATGAAGAACAATGCACATCGCTCTACAGGTTCGCTCGAACGCCTCCATTCCCACTCCCGTGATTCCTGATCCGAGAGTTCCGCTGGGCGATTTCACTTCGGAACACTCGAGACGCATATTCAAGTCAGAGCCGCTTGAGAAGAAGACCTTCAAGGTTCGTGCAACGATAGTCTAAGATAATTACTTTTTTTTTAGTTTTAGTGTAACTGTGTAATATTTTTATATTTTCGTTCGAAAATTATAAAATTTTAAGAGCAAATATGGTTTTAAAAGTAACGGCCATGATCGTAAATGCTATTTACAGGCAGCAACGACAAAGCCAATCGTGATCTCTGACTATCTCACAAAATCGATCGATCGCCACAGAGACATGGAAGCAAGTAGACTTAGGGATCTACTCAAGGTTTGTGAATAATTCGTATAACATCAACGACAAGAAACCCTCCTTCTAGGCTAAAGAGAGCGATGCCAACCAGCCATGGAATAAACCCGGCTGGCCTGGCCCAAAGGTAATCAATTCGCCGTTATCTTATTCCTCTTATTGTAATTGAGCGATAAATTTTTTCTAGCCCAACGACGACGAGAAGATGCGCGAATTGGAACACATGAAGAAGGTGATTTAACATTCAATCACTGAACAAACAAGCAATTACTACTGTATTGTGAATTCAATGTATGTTTCATTTCAGAGCATCGAGCGTCTGGAGCGCGTGAGTTGCCTTCTTTGTTTCACCTTTGACTCCCTATAACATGTCAAACAATTCCAAACGAGAGAGCTTGAGTGGTTGTTGTCGGTGCCCTTGGTGGTATGGTGGAAACTCGAAAACTATCGATGGTGGTGTGGTGGGTGGTGCGCATTGTGCGCTTACGACGATTCTGACGACGATTCACTGCTTCCTCCCTCCCCGCTTCTCTCCTATCTCTACCCCCACTTCTCCTCCTCCTCCTTCTATCTATCCCGGTGAGGACTCTGCTGTGATTCGGGTGATTCCGATTCGCAGTTGCTGCCGAACAGAGGATAAAGAGTCGTTCCAGAAGATTCATCATTCCTCTACTCCGGACATCTCCGTTCCTCCACCACCGGATGTGCCTGAGGTCAATAACTCATCGAAAAAAACGATAACCTTTCGTTAACTCACACATTATTTCGCAGATAGACGAGGGCGATCCGGGTTGGGTGATCCGACGTCGGGCCTACAAGATCTCGGCTATGGATCGACACAAGTCACTCGAGCATCTACACAGAGAGTGCATCTCTCCACCTCCTGGCCAACTAAGAATATTCAAGAGCATCGTCAGTTGATCACATATTTGAAAATAGTTTTTTTTAGCTTGTTCCAGCCGCCTATTCATTTCAAATTAGCAAAAAGGTAACGCGCAAATCGAAATCGTAATCGGGATTTTCGGTCACTAATTGCGACGATTAAACGACATCATTTTTCTTTTAACAATTGATAAAAGACATCGATTACATCAATTGGGGATTGTTCCAAAACTTCCCTTCCCACTCACTCATTCGTTACTTTTATCCACTTCACCCCCTCAACTTCTCTCATTATTTGTTCTGGGATTTGCCCGTCTCCCTCCTTCTCTCATCTCTTTTTCCACCTATTCTTAGCTGTCTCATGCTGAGTTACTGCGCAGTACTCGTATCTTCTATGCATTTATCATGTTATAGTATATAACTTTCAGGGTAACCAAGACATCGACGGTCCTCGTTCATCTTCTCGCACGAGTTCACCGTCTGCATCGAGAAGTGAGAAGGTCAGCTGTTTTCTGGATCTTTAATGAGCCGCGTTTGGGAGCCGGTAATCAGTTGGGTAATCACTATCCCTCGCTAATGAGAGGAGCGCGGGTGTATGTATGTGTGTCTTAAGAAGAAAGATGGACGTTGGATCGACGAGTTTCCACACAGTGTGTTTTTGGAGCGAGAGATGAGGAGAGAATGGAGGGAGAAATCCCTCGCCTCCTCAGATCTCCCCTTCCACTATGTTTAGTTTCCCTCTCCTTATCTCTCGGACACAGAAAAATTCTCCAGATGCTCTCTTCCCCTTCTTCCAAATCCACTTTTCTCTGTTGTTTCAGTGCGCGGTCGTACGATTACAACGATTATTGATTATTCCTTCCTCATATTGCGATCGATTAATCTATGGCGTTTTTCCATCCCAGATATTGATTACGTGTTCGCTGCGCGTGCAAACATTGACGTGTCACCTCACTTCATTTATTCGATCTCTTTCGCAATAGCATTTTACCTTCTGTAGTTATTGACCAGAGCCTCTTGTTATTTGCTTTCTTCATTAGAAATTTCCACTCAAACGTGACTTTGCGCCATCACAGATACCTGAGATAACAATCACAAAACATATCAGCGGTCCTGTTTGTTATGTAATAACTTGAAATCGCTCGTTAAACATAACAAAATGGCTAGATGTGGCCAACGGGTCCGCCTGATGACGTCTCGATGCTCGTGGATCGAAATGGCGGACACGATCCTTCCCAATCCGATCGAGATGTCGAGGAGGAGGAGGAACGGGCTTACTCGGTACAACAACTGCGCAGTGCATACTTGGAACGAGTGAGGGCGGAATCACGTGCTGCGAGGAGATACACGCCCACATTGGAGAGAAGACCTCTCGAGGGCATTCCTGAGGAGGTCCACAATCAATAATATATATAGAGACGGGAGAACGTGCACACGGTGTATCTCAGGAACAAAGAGAGAAAATCAATTGATTGGTGCTTCAAGTAGTGAGAAATTAAGAACAGGGTTTGGGAAGCGATGGACGATTGGTTTATGATATCTTTTCTCAGGAACGTCGATCAACGCAGCCACCTCCAGTGGAGAGCGGGCATCAACATCAAATTAGTGAAGGACACTACCAACCACAGAATCAGCGATACGAACAGCAGAATCAGCAGGTGGGCGATCTGTAAACATGCAATTGTCTGTACTAAACGAGGGATGAGCAGATTCATTCCAGCAGCAGTCCCATTCACAATACGAGTCCTCATCAAGGAGAAGTCAGTACACTCCCGTTTCACTGTCTCTTCGTGTTGATCAATCGAGACATCAGGTACGTAGATATTGAAGGCGTTTTGTGTATGGAGGGAATGGGAGCAACATGTTCCATTTATAGGAGCTGGACTACCCAGTCCGATTAATGAGTCCGACGCCATCCCAGCAAATACAACAACAGCAGCCTGCGCAGCAAAATCAGCCTCGTCCGATACTAAAACAGTCGAGGCCGCAACAATCACAGAACAACGGAAACTACGAGGTGCGGACCTAATTTTGGGTATTTAATCGAGAAAAAAATCAAAAATATACTCACATCCCACCAATTAGCTGCATCGCTCATCAACTATAAGGTTAATTCTGAAGAGTGTTGTATTGACTATAAATAGCTCTGGAAACATCATCGGTAGAAAATCGATCAGTTCCCTCGCAGTGCTCATCGGAAACACAAACAAAGCTTGCTCTCACTCCCACACTTCAACAGACAAGATGTTCGCATGTTTTCAATCTTGAAAACATTATCAGGAACTATAGGTTATTAACTACTGGTTCAGGTTTCAAGCACGCAAAAAAGACAAAAATAAATCAAATTGAACTAATATATTTATTAGATGCGGGCTCCCTCTTTTCGCGATCTGCCCGAAGAGGAAAAACGTGCAATTATGCAAGAGAATCTCATGAAACAGAGAGCGGTCAGTTTATTTTTCCAATTTAAGGCTTAATTCCCCAACGTATTTCTTGCAGAGACCAGCATCCACTATTCCTAAACCTCCCGAAGTTTCTTTCAATGGGCCATTTTTCGAGCTGCAGGAGGTTAATGGACATGGCGGACGGTAAGACTGTGAACGAATCTTTACATCTTGATTATTCTCTATTTATGTATATCTAACCTAAACATAGTAGATTCCTTTATAGGCGAATGCCATCGCAGTCAAATGCCCAGAACTACGATGATGAACTGGCAAGAAGAGAAAGGCTTGAGAGATCACGACAATTGAGCGCAAGCGAGATGGAATTGGACAGAGCGAATCGAGTAAGCTCCTCCTAATTCTTCATACTTAAGAAATCAAGTTTGAAAATAATGAACATTTTTAAAGATAAGTTCAGGCAGCTTCAGTGGTAATCTGGCCGCCACTTGACCCTCGTGAGCGACCTCGGTCTCAGTCAGTAATGGCGAGAAGTGTGACTGATCCTGATAGAATCGAAGAGTTCAGAAGGTCAATTTATTTGAATTTTATTCATAAAAACTCTCTATTGCACTAATTTCGCGACTTAATTCGTAATTTTCAGACAGCGCGAGTTGGAGGCTTTTCATATTCGTCGCGAGGACGACATGAAACGAAGAGCGTACGAGAAGCAGATTCGAGCGACGGAGATACAACAACAGTACTTGTATGAACAGAAGCATGGCATGCGATCACCCGTGCCCCTTTCTGGTGAGGGAGCACTTACCTTTGAATTACCGGTACTCAGGATATTCGTATTTCAGGCGCACCGGTGGGTTCTGCAACGCCCAGTGACATCTACCATCGGCCTGCACAATATAATCAGCTGCAGATGCAGCAAGGGGCGCCAATTCCTTCAATGACCAATGGAGGCACTCGATATACTCCTTCTCATTCGATGCATGGTGACAAGAGCTACACGCAGCAGGTTAGCTAATTAATTCATTTTGTACGCCTTTACTAGTGACTGCATATATTTTCCATTCTCAGAAAATTGATCCCTATTGAACTGTTGTTTGAATTGTTATTCAATCCAGGCCACGTACTATACTGATTAGTAAATAGAGAACACCATTGCAGGACCCGCACGCCATTCCACCCGAAGATCTATACGTCTTTGAGACGCGCCCGATCTCTCCAGGAATGAGGGAAGGAGCTCTGTCACCAAATGGAACTAGTTGGAAACGGACCTACATCGTGCAAACTCCTGATGATGTTTGTGCATTCGCTTACAAGTTGATTGGGAAGGGCATAATACAGTCCATTGGCTTAATTCAATTGAGTTGCGATGGGGAGTGATAGAACAAAAAATAAGACAACGCGAAAACACGATTGCAGGTGGCAAAGAATGAAATCCTCACTTCGGATGATCTGCTTGCTCGTGATCAATTCGATATTGATTTGCTTAAACGGCGAGAGGCATTTGTGCCCAAACCCGACCAGCCCAAGGAAATATTTCGAACGGGACGGAGGTGAATATTTAACATTTCACAAGTTGAGGTTCATCACAAGTGAAGGCTGTCTTTCTCAAGTGTCATTTGTCAGATGGCAACCTCCTCCCGATCAGCCGTATGTGTGGCCTCAATTACGCCAGCCAATCAGCGTCGATCCGGACATGAGCCCTCGCGACTTCAAGCCGGGTGCTCCCGACGCAGACGAGTACAATTGGGAGCCAGTGACACATGATCCGCAATTCAAGCGAGAGAGAAAGAACTTCACCCCTGATCACTCGCCTCCGCGACATCCAAGAAAAGGCGGTGAGTGTATGGGCTTATACAATAGAAAAAGGAGAAGCTGAATATTGAAAAATTCAGAATTATGTTTCGCGCAAAATGCAAACAATATGTATTATTAGGCGGGACTGGTCCGTTGGATGAGCCCGCGCGCCGACAAACGAAGTATCTCGTACAACCATCTCCTGATGGCAGTCATCGACCGAAACCTGCGTTCAAGGTTAACAATTTAAGTCTATTGCCTGCCAATAGTTAGTTACAAAGATTCGAAATAATGTGCAAAATTAGAAGCCACGACTCAATCTCCCATTGCGCGGACCTTCGTCCTTTTCCAGACACCGTCTTGCACAAGCTACATTTCCAATAATTGCCATTGCAGACTGCCAGGAATGCACCCCAGGGCGGATTTTATCCACACGCACCCAACGCAATCAAGGTATTGTGAATAATTATCCCAATAAAGTGAATACTTTTGTTATTAGTGGATTGTTTGCAACATTGGACATTAATGCATGAACAATGCTTATAGGTCGTAAAGCATCACTCGGTGAATGATGGCCTTCTCCAAACGCAAGAAGAAGTAATCCACGAGAAGCCCTCGTTCAAAGTAGTCAATGGAGATCGAATAGGATCACGAGCCAGTAGACGAGATACGCAAGGTAAGATCCACCTTGATTCACCCATTTTATCAACGACTTTGTTTTCCGCATCTACACATCAATATTGACAGTATAATATCATTGTAATATTAACTTTACTTGTGTTGCAGAAGACGTGATCCACGACTGGGAGAAAATCTATGATCTGCCCCCGCACTCCTCGACTCTCGTTAATAAAGAAGTGCCTCGTCGAGTGGATGTAGGCAGACGACTTGCTGCTTTCGAGAACGGGATTCATCATGATGTACGTACATAACCATTTTTGATTCGAAATCCTCTTTGAATATTAGTTTGATCGTGGCCGACCGATGAAAGTAAACGATTTGTACATATTCTTAAGTACATATTCTTTAGATTCATCGTCGAAATTCCGCTCCTGCATCTCGTTCCGCTTCCGTACAACCCCGTCTCTCTATCCGCACAACAGCACCTTCGACGCGTGCCGAATCTTCCCGACCTGAGTCCGCAGCATCATCCGCCTTGCTGTCACCCATACCCCGGGGAGATGAACCCAAGGTGTGTGTGTCATGGTATCCAGTATTGAGTGCATTTAACACTGATAAATACAGGTACATTTCCAAAATGCTGAATGATAAATAATGATTAAATATGCAGTCCGATCGCGTCCGACATCGAATGAATTCGATAGCCGCCGTTTCTCCCACTCCTCCCTCCTACGACAGGGCAAGATCATACCAACCGCCTGCACTTCCGCCTGGGTATAGGGTGAGAATATTTGAATACTTGAGCACCTTTTGCAAATATATCACGCCTGTCACGAGAAAAGCGAGCTGAAAGGGCAAAATTTGGGCATGGCGTGAAAATCGTGTAATGAGTTAGTAGCAGTTTTGGTCACCTCTAGCCATGTCCTAGCAGCCCCCAAAGTCTCATTATGCTGACATCATTCTGGAGCTCCATGCACCGGGTCGGTTACATGGAGCCCCAACTTTGAACGCGATTTTCTCCATTCTGGAGCATTTCTGAGCAAAATTGTTCTAAGAGCTACCCCTGTTCATTTTTTGAGCTCTATCGATCTATGAAAACTAGAAGTCATGAAAATGCCTTTGAACTGAGCAGCATTCGAGTCCATGTAATTGAAAAGTGTAGGCAAAGGAGGAGCTAATTTTTGGATATGTTGTAAAGCATCTCGAGCTCGTTCAAATAAGTACCTTGCGGAAAAAATAGCTCCGGGGGCGCGTGTAGTTCGGA
>LS555517.1:886256-915544 GCA_900490775.1 Pristionchus maxplancki | reverse complement strand
TCCGAACTACACGCGCCCCCGGAGCTATTTTTTCCGCAAGGTACTTATTTGAACGAGCTCGAGATGCTTTACAACATATCCAAAAATTAGCTCCTCCTTTGCCTACACTTTTCAATTACATGGACTCGAATGCTGCTCAGTTCAAAGGCATTTTCATGACTTCTAGTTTTCATAGATCGATAGAGCTCAAAAAATGAACGGGGGTAGCTCTTAGAACAATTTTGCTCAGAAATGCTCCAGAATGGAGAAAATCGCGTTCAAAGTTGTGGCTCCATGTAACCGACCCGGTGCATGGAGCTCCAGAATGATGTCAGCATAATGAGACTTTGGGGGCTGCTAGGACATGGTTAGAGGTGACCAAAACTGCTACTAACTCATTTCACGATTTTCGCTCCATGCCCACACTCAGCTCGATTTTCTCGTGACGGGCGTGATATGATGGTTGCGTGCTAATCATGGGAATCTTCAAATTCAAAGTTAATATTGTATACGCTAATTTTTCTTTGCAGCAGGCGGACATGCGCAAGGCTGAGCCGCGCGCTCTGTCTCCATCCTCTGGCAACACACGACGACTAGTTCGCTCGGTGGCTGATCAAGCATCTCGTCTCACGCCTAATCACATGGCACAGCACCAGCAGCAGTTGCAGCTGCAGCAACAGTCTAGCCAGTACCAACCTCATCACTACCACTCTGCACACAGTCTGCACCACGACTACGGCAGCAGTGCGGGTAGCAGCCGACAGTTGGGAGGACAGCAGCAGCCCCCACAACGAGTTGTCAGCCCTCCTCCTCCTCCGCCTCCTCCACCACCGCAGTCGACTGCAGCTGGTCCTTCTCGACGGTCGTCGACCTCTCGACGACACAGTGTGGTCGACACTCGACTGCTCTCGCCCTCCTCCCAATACTTATGAACGCGACTGCTCAACTATATGCCATCATCATCGAACAGCTTATTATTCGTTTAGCTAGTTTGCATGGTTGATCAGGGAATGACTATCCCCAGTTTGCCCTTTTTTCGTTTCTCTGATGAGTTAATGCGAAACGAGGAAAGTCGTTCTTGAAATACCGGCCATAGCACATATTGTTAGTAATGCAGACCATTACCTTTGTCCTTTCAGTTCGTCCCGTGTGTGAGAAATGATTGCTCAATCTCAGTTTCCTCGTGCAAAATCCTCTGCCGTATATTTCTTCTACTTTTCCAATTTCACGAATCCATATCATTGCACATCCTATATATCGCACTATTCACCATAGCCTCGCCCACCATCTGACACCAACTACTCTCATAACAAGCAATGTAGCAGCTCTAAATTGCATTTTCGTTGTATTCCGTGTTCAACCATGAGCGCATAATAAATTTCAAAAACGTATACCTTTTCAGAACCCACCACGCCACCGAAAATACCAAATTTTTATTAAATAAGAAACGTAAAACAATCTCAAGCTCTCTTGTTTTCCAAAAAAATGGTACTTATTACAATTACTTGCAGGAGGCAGCAAAGCCGAAGAAGGTGCGACATCTCGACAATCATTTTATTCTTAAAATTAGCTTCGTGCTTTGTAATAACCTGTCGTGCGCTTTGTATCGAGAGCTGAAGACGAGTTATATCGAAGACCTCTGTTGAGGAGCTTTTCAGTTTTATTTCCGAGTTTCTAATCAGCCTTAATTAACCATTAGAATGATGAACTGGACGAGCTACGTCGAAAACAAGAGGATTTGTTCGAGAGATCGAGAAGGAACAGAGACTCTTACACGGCCACTGATTCGGAGCTGGTCAAGAAGGGACCCGAGCCTGTCCCTGCCTACTTCAAGGTGCGCATATCTCAATATCATTTATGAATCAGTCTCCTCTATCAGAAATTGCATTTTATACAAACTCCAAAGCCATCTATACTATACATCTTATACATTGAGAGAACTAACCGTGACATCGATTCAGGAGCATGTCCGCGAGATGCTTGAGTCGCGCGCGAGTATCGACACTGCAAAAACGAAGGAGGACGACGCAAAGTCTGGCTACATTACGGTAGGATCCCAAAAGCCGCAAGTCGACGACTTTCATTCTGCTTATTTGTTCTTTCCCGTGTGCCCTTTCCATTAATTGTGTGTGCGTGTGTGAGTGCCGTAGCCGCGAACGCAGCTAATCAATATTTCTGGATTTATCATTCTCTTTCTTCTGTATGATCTATCATCGATCACACATATGAACGAGAGACAATAGAGATTCTCTTGTGAAGCAGGAAGAACTGTCTTCATAGTGTTTTTCCGTGTCTAGGACGTCTCATCGGCGACATGGCAGTTCTCCACGCAGTCCTTCTCCCCTCGCTCCGTCGTATCTGTCAATGGAGGAACTCAGGATGATGGTCTGCTCAAAGTGCGCGTCGATACCGAGGTAAGCACGAGATAATGACTAATGAAAAACCTATTTCTGCCTATTCCATGTCACCGCGAAACGTATTAAAAATATTAAAACGGTAATCTGTCTTTTTCTGCTCCTGCTTCTGTGATCAACCTAGTGTTATGAGTTTGCTTGGGTGGGAAAACCGAGGTCGTCGCTAGAACGTATTTATTGTCATTTTGCAGGAGCCCACAAAGTCGATCATGAAGAGGCGCGAATTGGAATCGAGAGAGGATATGATGGGAGCGGGAAAAGAGGTATGATCTAGCAACAGCATAGTAATAAATATATAAAAAGATGGAATATGCCTAAAATAGGCAAACATGTGTTCAATCCTATTCTAGATCGCCGTCCATCGCGATTACCAGCGCAGTCACAGCAGTATGTCGGCCAAGGTTCGCACAGATAGACATATGCCCGCCATAATTCTTTGGCTGTCTCACAATTTTACAGATTAAGAATCGTGTTGTAATTGTCAAAAATGAACCGATGAGTTGGTAACTTCCAGCCTCGCGTGACTCAGACCGTGCAGCGATTCGAAGAGCACAAACGCACTGAGGAGATCGAGAGACGAGTTCAGAGGAAGGAACGGAGAGAAAGAAGGACGAGACATGAATGGAGCGAGAGTGGAAGACATCAGGGTGGAGGTGTGCACTATATATTATTCTATTAAATGAATAGTGGTTTATATACCTAGAATAATAACTTACACCAAGAAAAATGACTGTATGTAAATGAAAAACGTGTTTAATGGTTTGCTTCTTCACATTTATCTATAATATTCGTGTAATCACTAACAGAAAATCAGCAATAATTCAAATGATTTGATTTCGTACAGCTAACAATATAACAATGTTGTTCTTCAATTTTCATTGTATTTCGTTTAATTGTTTCTGGCCAAATAACCAATCTGTCTCGTGTGTTCTAACTTCTTTTCAATGTATTCAGTCTCACCAGCCTCCGCTCCTCTCACTCCACGAATCGTCTACGAACGACGACAATGGACTCCCGATGAGTTAAATGGAGCTGTACGACATGCGTACCGATGTGTCGATCAGGCGTATAGAGAGATTCGTGAGTAACGTATCAACAGTAGCTCAAAAGTCCTAACCTTGTCCGTCTGTGCTTCTAACACGTTCTGTTATTACTGACAAACGTAGTATCCCAATGCAACTTTTCTCATAAATATTCAAAAGGGTACCTAAAACAAAAATGATTGAAGGCCACCGCAGCAATTCGATGTCGCGCCACAACTACGCTATCGGATATCATCCGAGTTCAGAGAGCCATTGGCGTCATGAGAGCATGAGAAGAGGACAGAATGGGGTGAGCTGGACAACTTGTCACTGTACGACGAATATCCAATCGTTCTTCAGTTCCATGAGGGTGGACTTGCTCATGCCCGTTACGGCTCGTTGTCTGATTCCCTTCGTCGAGGAGAGCTCAAGTGAGTTGTGGACGATATGCTTTATGACTTGGAAGCTATCACGGTCAATAGTTTCGTCACTTTTTAGCAACATTAATAATGTTAAAAATTATATTAGGTACGTACCAAATGGCGAGGTTCGCGAGTCATTCTATGGACAGAATGGAGGCGGATCGCGCATGCACAAGAGCTACTCCACACGTATGTCATTTATCCAAACTCGTAGTACCTAGATACAACAGTTGATTGTCATCGTTCTCATGTATCTAGTAAAATATCAAATAAATATGTGATGAAACAATGTGCAGGTGACGTGTTTAATGGTGGTTACGAAGACGGTCGTTCCTCGTGGAGAAGAGGAAGTCCCTTCGTTGAGTATCCGCCTACGCTTCCAAGGTCAGCATAGTTTTTTTTGGCGAAGTAAAGATAAGGAGGTTATATTGCCACACGCAATTGTAAATATTTAGTATTTACACCATGTGCAAAACACTGATTTATATTTTTTTTACAAAATGAAATTGTTGCAGACATGCAGACTCACGCTCAGAGTACCGCCCTGTGAGCAAGTCTCGCTCATATGCCGACTGGGATGACAGAGAGAGGGGAAGAAGACGGTGAGAAAATATTCAAAATTATATCGATATTTATTGACTCTTCCAAGAATAACGTGAAATATTACGACATAATTAAATCCTATATTGAAGAAGATCTTGAAATGCGGTGAGATGAAGCTTGAATATTTCAGTTGCGATGATGAGATGTCTCGTCTAGAGAATGAGTTCAGAGACGCAAGTCTTCTTGTGCCAGCTAACATGGGAGGAGGACCGGTCAACCATAGAGAACACAGGTAAGTCACAAAAAAAGTATTTTTTATCATGAAAATCATAGAATATCGCCTTACAGGACTGAGCAGATCCCGGGCGGATACGAAACATACCACAAGGAAATGAAGGGCGACCAAGGAAGAAGAATGGGCAGAGACGGAAAACCCGTTGACTTCAGGTATTTTATACGTACAATACAAGTATTCCCGTCTACACTTCATCACCTTTTTTTCGCATTTTCTAAGAATTCAGAATTAAACTAAAACGCGAAGGCGCAAGAATTTGTCGTCAAATCTAACTCTATTTTGATAAATTAAAATAATAATTGAATATTTTATATTTAAAAATACATTGTAGCGAGCAGAGCACGGAGTACTCGTTCAAGCGCGAGGTCGATGGACGTCACTGAGTCTCCCAACATTCCACATCTCCTCCATCTCGCACAATTTATTCTCTTCTTGAATAATTCCTACCCTTGCGATAGTGCTCAACAATTCTTCTTCCCTTTCCAATCCTATTCCCTGTGACAGTTTTCTGATATCTAGCTGATATCTAGACTATGATCATATCTAGCTATGTATTTGAACTAGTTGTGGCAGTCATCCCTGATGACCTTCTTCTTAATTTCACAACAATTTCCACGATTTATTACCGTATCCGAGTGCTGCTTCCTACGTATTACGCACACACCCGATCGACAAATTAACTTTCTAGCGCTGCCCGCTCGAAAGATAATTGTCAATCGATGACGAACACAACTCTTCTCATTTCTTGTATAGACAACCCACTACTCCTTATGTTCTGTCTACATTGCCCACATTTCATTCACTTAAGCTGGCCATATCAAATGTTTCCCTTATTCGAAAGTATTTTCGCTACGATTAAATTTCGAACGTGCTTCCACTGTTGTACGAAAATGCTGTATAAAGGATCTGTGTGAAACGCATCTACGAATTGGAAATAATTAAGAATTAAGAACTTTGAATATGTATTATTCTCCCATTTCACTACTCTTTACATAGGCATCATACACCAAAGATCAGAGATGGCTCCTCCTTTCCGGATTACCTCTTTCCCACTCTCTGTATTCTATAGAATGCAATGATGAATACGACATCTAGACATAAACTCACCCCAATCTGAAACTCAATGGCTGAGTTAGACGCTAAAGGTCAGTGGGGGTCCCGAGGAATTTCCGTTTTTATCGAGTGGCCCGTAAATAAACAATGATTCGAAGACTAGACCAGTCATATCATTTAGTTCCACGCAGTCCTATGTGGACACTTCCTCTATTTATATTGGCTTGTAAATATTTAATTTTATCTATTTAAAAAGCTTTAGAATTTAGTCTATTTTGTATGTACAGAAAGACTGAACTAAAGAAAGCAGTGAGAAATTCTGCTAAAGGCTAAAAATTGAAGAAGAAAATGTCGTCATGAGAAACTGCTACGATGGTGTTTCATGCATGAACCTTCATCATCATTTATGATATATGTATATTGTAATGAGATGCATGGATCATCTCGAGCAATGTACTATTTTCCACTGTCATCTTCGTTCTTCGAACGTTTGGCAATTTTGCCGAACATCTTCTTCATAGAGACTTTAGCCTTCGAGAGTCCCTAAAATGATTAGTGAAGTATATACAAATCTTACTAAATAGCAAATTCTTACTCTCAAGATGGTAGCTGCGGAAAATGATAGGAAGAGATATTGAAAATCACCTTCTTCACATTTCTCGCAACCTCCCTTCCTGTTGATTTGGCAGTAGCTTTCGATACTTCGAATGAAGACTCGATGGATTTCGTAGGTGCATCGGACGGCTGCGGTTTATCTGCAGAATCTGGAGCTGCAGCGGGTTGCTTGGGTTTCGAGATGGCAGCAGCTGTATTCTTGGCGCTTTTACTGCTGCGTGTGTCGCTGTTCGATTGAGTGGACGTGGCGGCTCGACCGTGTTCCTATAGGAAGGACTGTTACAGCTAAGATTGCGAATATTTTCCCATATCACCTCTTTTTTATTAAAAGGGACCTCGGATATGTAATACCTTTGCTTTCCTGCTACTTTCAGATACTGTCGTTTTTCTGGTATGAATAGGGAGCCTCTCCGAGGTATCCGTGGATTCTCTAGTCGTACTCTTCCCTATATCTTCCTCTACACTGCGACTTTCACTTTGAGATCGAGAGAGATGAGAGATCTGAAGCAAATATGGCCACACTTTTATCATAGATTTTACTTTTGCACATTTTGTTGCTTACTATGGAAGAATTATTAATCGCCCGTCCTATGGATTTCGCTGTAGACGAGACGACAGTCTTCGCTCTCTTCGCTTTTTCCGAAGTCTTTCCCGCAATGCGAACTGCCGTTTGCTTGGTCTTGTCCAACCCTGTGCATGATGATCATTATTTTTTGTAGCAAACGAAAAAAAATTCAGAGAGCAGATTGGATACTTATGAGTGTCTATCATCGCAGTACTGTGATCTAACTGGAAGTTATTCTTTCCATAATTCTCACCCTTGCCCATCTTATCCCCTCCGATCTTTGCAGCCTTCACGAGACCATCCTGAATTAATTGGAATATTGTATTATTGAAATAATAAAATGCAACCTTGGCCGCATAGGTTGTAGATCGCCCTGCCGAGATCGTGCGATACACACCCTCACGAGTTGAACGATGAGTCTCCTAGAGGTGTGCTTATACATTATATTCTAACGTATTCTAACCTTGAGTGTCTCTCTGACGCTCTCGTGCTTCGACTGCCGTGCGGACTTCTGAGAAGTCGATGAAGCTGCAGCAGCTGCTGCTGCATATGCAGGAGGCACTGGTGAACGAATCACTGGTGCATGTGTCGCAGGTGCTGCAGCATTCGACTGCATCGACTTTCTCGATTTCCCGCCCGACTTCTTGGATCGTTCTTCACACTCTTCGCACTTGGGCACACCCTTCCATTCTTTCTTTTCACTCTTCTTTATTTCTTGCGAACTTGAAATGCATTTATTTTGATAAAATACATGAAAAATTTTCAGAATCGAGGTTAATTCCCCCATGGAGGAACATGAATATGGTGAATGAAGAATGAGTCTCTACACATCATGCGGAATAATGATGCCGACTTCTTCCTTTGGCAGCAGAAGTTGTGAACTTACTTCGACGATTCTCTCGCAGATCTTGTTGAGGCACGAACTTTCCGGAGGGGTCTAAAATTCGATACTGCATCCTGTATCCATATATTACCATTACGAAGATAATGAATTCTCATGAATAGTCTATATACGATGAAACGATTGTATACCTGCTGATAACATTGATCGACTTGCGAGCGAATGACTTGCTGCTCTTGGACTTGGACACACTAACGGAGCGAGTGTACGGAGTGATGAGGGCGTTTCCTGTGTATAGGAATAGGCCATGAGCAATAGAGTGAATAGAACAATTTGGGAGGTTACATAAAAAAGCTGTTTCCTGAAGAAAAGTTAAGAAGAAATAGTCATCTTCAGAGTCCGTTCGATCTTCATTCATAATTCATTCTTTCATTCATTCATCGTTACATCAAATAATCGAAATATTGAACAAGATACTGACCTGCATAGGTGCCGGCCAGGATTGAAGCCATGCTTTCTGTATGCACAACGAAGAAGATGAAGGGCGAGTCGAGACGGAGGTTGAAGTTGGGATCGAGGGAGACATCCAGAGCAGCCGAGTAGTACGAATGAGTAGAGGAGGAGGCAGTGGAAACGGACTGAGATCATTTATTGAATCATTGGTAAGTTTTCCTTTTTCCTTATCATGGACAAAAGTAAGCACACTGAATGCACGCAAACAATCAATTACTCACCCTGGGTCTGGTGCGCTCTTCCGCCATTGCGTTCACCCCTCGTTCGTCGATTCGAATTGAGGCACCGGCGGAGATCTACAGTGTCCAAGGTAATGCGTCAAATCCATACATTTATTCTTGACACTAACCTCTCTGAAGGGCGGAAATACTCTTTCTCCTCCTTTCTTACGCAGACGCACTCGCTCGGAGAGAACTCCTAAAATGGACACTGTTTTACCAGTATTTGGTACGGGTTTACAAGTTTACTTATTCGATATTTCGAGAGAAATCGAATTTCCATCCACCAACCCGATAGTCTCCACTTGGGTAGCAACGACGGCTCACACGACCGAAGCTCGAAGCGCGGCAGCAACACGCGACCCACGGCTGGCTGCAGAAGTCGTTGGTTCGTCCCCTTCTAGAATCACCCCTCACCTTCTGCTCTCCGAGCTTCTTCAGTGTCGTGTGCAGCTCTTTGGCTGTGAGCTCGCGGCGCAAACGGACGAGCCCTTAAAAGAGCATTACTACTTCTAGATTAAAGAACATTTAGCGGATCTGTAAAATAACATAATTCTAAGTAGCATACCTGTACGCTCCGTTGGGCGAAGTATCGCCAGTGCGAGCGGCGAATCACGGAATGGCAGCAGACAGGACTGAAGAATTTTGTGCACAACCTCATTACTTCCTATCATATAATTGCCAATGCAAGTAGATATGTGAACTGCTCACATCAATTCTTTCCTCTCTCAACATTCTCATCACTCCTCGCATCTCGAAGTACTCATGTTGTTGCTTCTCCAATTGTGAAAGAGCGAACGGACGATCGGGATAGGGCCGAGTCTGCAATCAAATTTACTTTCGTATTCTTCTTTCTATTAGATACTTCGCTATATCCCTCACCTCAGCCTGCCATTTCTCTACGACCGAAGCAGCGGCGAAGCCAAGCAGACCAGTCGACGATGGAATGGAGAGGTCGCAGATTATCTGTTGTGTTATTAGTCTTTTAAAGAATCATAAAATCTATTTCACCCTCTTTGTGTTTGTTCGAATGTAGTCTCGCTGCTTATCACGGTCAGCGGGGATTAGTGCCTGCAATATTTGATATCAAACTAGATGAAGAACCAACCCGTCATAAC
The DNA here is from genome assembly GCA_900490775.1 of Pristionchus maxplancki. Lineage (NCBI taxonomy): Eukaryota > Metazoa > Nematoda > Chromadorea > Rhabditida > Neodiplogasteridae > Pristionchus > Pristionchus maxplancki. The sequence goes on along the minus strand of LS555517.1, from coordinate 905,946 downwards.
CAACTCGTCGTCCGAAACGTTTCTGCAGCTTTGTAGTGAAGATTGGGTCGATCGCTGAACGTTTCTCAGTTCTCTCATTATCAGAGAATTGGAGAGGATCATGGCGAGCTGAGCGAGTTAGTCAATGACTCACTGGGTATCTGATCGGGCGTGGTGAGTACACGATAGACTAGCAAGGAGTCTTTATTGAGAAGGGAGATGATACGGGAGAGGAGGGCCGAGAAGTCTGAGAATAGGAGACCATTTTCTACTTTCAGGCACTACTAATCTACCTGTGAGACTTTTCTTGTCCATACCGCACACGGCATTCATATGCTTACGAACTTCTGAAATGCTTTTTAAAATAATTCTAAAAAGATTAATTACCATCGGTGGCACCCATCCAAATTATGCAGAAAAGCGCGAGCATTGGGAGCGGTGCAAAGACCTGAGAAAGTGTTACTCATCGCCAATCTCTCATCGCGTGCACTGGCAACTCCGAACATAGGTGCCAAAGTTGTCAGCGAGACAAATTCATGAACTAACACTGCTCAGCTCCTGATGGGCCGGTAGCATCACCGAGTTGAGGCAAGCAACCGTCCATCTAAAAAAACATTGAGAAATGCTACAGAACAGTTATTGACAAAAACAAATATTGACAAAAAGTACTTCTCCACTAGCAGATCCTCTTCTTGGGCTCTAGATGATTTGTTGCTATCGCGAGACTTGCTCTTTGATCGCTTGCGTACGGCAGCTGCCGATGTCGGGGAGTCTGATGAATCCTGAGTGCATACAATCGTTATTCACTATCCCAAACAAACTTCCATTCGATTGTTTAACAAATCCGTAGAACAATGAGACCACAATTACCTCATCGTCTCGTTCGGAGTCGCGACGGCGCCCAAAAATGGACGGAAGCCAGCCGCCGAACATTGATCTTAGAGCTCTTGAACATTATCACGGCGTTTGGGAAAGATACCTCTATGCAGAATCCATCTGTCGACCACTCTGGGAAACTTGAAAGGAGAAGAATGAAATGGAGACGAAGGAAGAAGGAGAGATCGAAATGCGAATCAGATGATTCAGATATGGAAATCGCTAGCGCACATTCACCCCGCTTTCGGAGGGAATATTTCGCGATATTCTTTTTCTTCTTTTCATCGGCTGACATTTTCTGCATTCCGATGCTTCAAATCGCCTATTCAACCTCTCGGTATTTTTGCTTTTTACAGCCGGTGCTTGTGAAATGAAGAGATATCGTTGTCTGTTCTTGAAGCTGCCTTTTGCTACTACACCACAATAATAGTCAGCTCACAAGCGCATGATATCCTACAGTTATCGAGTGAAAGCCAATTTTAGAATTTTCAATTCGATCCTCTAATGCTAAAAAGTGTCTCGTACTTGTCCAGTAACTGGTGGGATTAAAATCAAGATGTTAAGAAACCCCCTCGTGAAGGCGCATTGTTTATTTCAATTGTTTTCAGGTAGCAAGAAGCTCATTTGGAAGAGTGTTTCATTACGCTGAAAAGGCGGAAGGCTGTTTGTCTCTTTCGAGGCTTTTTGCCTATTCTCCCCGGTAGTAATCAGAAAATGAGATCTGCCTAGCCATTCCTTTCTCTCGCCTTCACTCAGTTAGCATTATGATGGAATTTCCGAGAGCCCCTGTTCCCGTCTCCCCTTTTCAATTAGCCCTCTGCTGTTGAGTGGAGAAAGAAAGCCCTCGTTCGGAAAAGAACAATACTCCTTTCATCCTCACTAATGGGTTCTTCTGTCAAGAACTCTACAGTAAGCACGACCAAATTCCTACGTTGAGAAAGGCCTTGCGGATACGGTTTCAGTGCCGAAACGCCAATGCCATTTCAGCACGCCATCAAATAGCCACGAAAATAGATCGTTCCGCCAAAATAATGAAGCGAACGGATATAGCAGTCATAACAGGTGAAAAATAGAGAAGAATGGTTTGCTAATTTGAGAGTGACAGTGAAATAAGAAAGGGGCGCATTGAACCAGGGAGTGAGCTTGACGCACGCTCTATTGCTCTGTTTCAACCAATAATCTCTACATTTCACGTCCTCTTTTCCAAGTCACACAATGCAAGAGAGTAGGCAAAATGAAGAGGGCGAGAAGATTATTCTTTGTTTGCCTTTGATAGCTTCGTCAACACATACGCTTTTATGGGGTTGCCAGTGCCTGTTGTTTAACAATTCTACGTAGGACGAGTATTGAATTACCTTACAAACTGGACGATCACTATGTTCAAAATTTAAAGCTTTTTAGTTTCACAAAAGACGAAGTTTTGAGAAATGAATGCACTGAGAACATTTCACATTTTCCTGTTCCTCATATACTGTGCTTCCCCGCCATGGCAGAAATAGGAGAAATGTGCACACGTCCCTTCCTCAAATGGAGCTATAGCTTGCAACGGCTCTCGTGTGTGTCGACAAATATTCGTTTACTTTTCTCTCTTCTCGTCGTTTCGTCGCAACATTTTCGAGAGGGTTATTTGAAGATCTTCCTTTCGCACTCGGCGACCGACCAGATAAATTAAGTAAGAAGATTAGATAAAGTACACCGAATCCACAAATAACAAGAATACTGTTTTTCGCGCATTTATGAATATTAAAGCTGCAGTTACACACTTTTGATTACAATAAAGGAATGATTGCGGACAGAGAAGTACGACTTTCTTTGTTCTTCTTCCAGCATCACAAGAGAAAGGAGTGTAGGAAGACACTGGAATTTCTGGCTCCATCCAGGAATAAAAATGCCGAAAGTGTGGACGAATATTAAGCACTGATGTTGTTTACTTCCTCCTCCACTTCGCGTCCCATTCATAGCTCATGATCTACCACTGACTAGGCTGAAGGCCAGACGGGAGGAATAGCAGCGAAAGGGGGCGGAGCCAGCAACCACCCTCTCTCCGCCCTCCCTTCATTCTCGTGAGACTGCCACTCAGGCCGATGGTTTGAAGCATAGCTAAAGATGGCGGCCACCACACGTCGACGACGTTTTGCATTCGTCGCCCTCACCACTGCACTCGCTGCGCTCACCCTGGCGCATCAAGTAGCCACAGTGACTGGCGCTGTAGCCTCGGAACGCAGTGTATTTGAAGACGAAGACCACTTCTTCGGCTGTATTCCGGACAGGTATGAGAGATTGGATTACTTATTTCTATTAAATTTTCGATTTTGTTTTTTCCAGTCGTAAATAATTTTTCGATAGGATAGGGCAGATCCATAGAGCGTGGGTGTGTCCAATTCACCGGGATTGCTTAACGAGCTGTAGCGTGCAATTATTGCCACCTCTCCAGCCGGCACTAGGCCGGATGATAACCGTCGGATGAGAACCGACTGGATGAGAACCAAAAATTTTTTATAGGGCTGTAGAACTTTGCCAGTATGTTCATAATGCCACAAAAATGATTTTTCAAAATTTGGCGGTTCTCATCCAGTCGGTTCTCATCCGACGGTTATCATCCGGCCTAGTGCCCTCCAGCCCCCTCCCCCCATATCTTGCATACCGCTCTCGAGATCCAAGTTGACTGACGTTTCCGCGGGGGTCGATGACCTCCAATCTTTACCTATTCTTGGCACTTACCCACGTTGTTGGTGTGTCTATCTTGAATGAGAGTCGCAGTGTGTCTGAGTGTCTCTTTCCTTCCTCAATAGATGCTGCTCTCACCGAGACTGCCTTCGTTCCCTTGGGAGGGGTGACTATGAAGAGCGGGAGCGGCAGAATGAGGGATGTCACACGCTGTTCCTTTCTTCCTCGGACGATTCCAAGCGTTTCGGCACAAATGATTGCTCAAAAAAGAAGAAAACTAAATTGAGAGGGATATTTGTTCTGATCACAGAATGGAGTGCATCGTGCGGACATCAGTGACATTGACGCCGATATGCCTACTATAACTTTTATGGGATCCCCTCTGACATTCTTGTCGGCGCTCGTCCCGGAAAAGGACTCGTTATTGTGTGTGAACACGCAACAACCGAGAGTTGTTTGGGGGTTGGGCGTGCGTGAATTTATGCAGATCTTATTTGGCAAAACGACGGCAATTGAAGGGATGTTTTCACGGGTTGGTCGCCTCTGTGTCGGACCAGGGCTTTGGTGCCAGGGAGCATGCAGAATTCTCGATTCCCTCTCGAATATCTTCATTTTCCTAGCTATAGCCTGGCAGATTGAACGAACAGGTAAGAAAAATGAAGAGCGAAAGAAGATGTGCACAATCTCCGCAGTAGTTCAATCGGATCCGGAAGTGCAGTACTACTATGACACTGGCCCTTCAATGATGTCCTGGGTAATGAATCGAATTCGAAGGGTGGCCTCTCTTTCCTTCCCCTCTCTCTCGTTTCGTCCTACTCTTTCTAAGAGTAGGTCATAGCTGTTTCCCTCCTCCTCTTCTCATTGAATGTCCCCATCAAGTGCTGCAATACGAGACGAGGAGAGAAATCTCGTCCCTAGTTTTGGCCTTTCAATTTCGCAGTATTTTAGCCTTTGCAGTCACTTTGAAGTCTCTTCGAAACAAGGGGGCAGCTCCCTCGAGGGCAGAGGGCACATTACTTGTGTGGGTGAAGCGCAGCCTATTATAGGGGGGGGCACGGAAAGGGCGGAGGGATTAGTGGGAGAAGAGGAGGACGTCGAAAGTAGACAAGTGTAATGAATAGACAATTCCACCAAGACTTCTCTCCTTGTGTTTCTACATAAATAGAGGCTAAACCGATTTAACGCCCCATGATATCTCGACGAGGCTTTCTTTATGCATCTCAACAACAGGTGCTTCGGCATGAGGGTAATCCATCTTTATTATTTGGTTGTTCGACCCGAGTGTACACTCTCCAACTGAGCTGTAGCGAGAATAGAGGGTGCGAAGGAGGCTATTATCTCGTCTTCGGAGTTTTCCGCTCGAAGTAGGCAACTCGTCGCGCCTGAAAAGGGGAAAGCGCGCAATTTGGAAAGAAAGGGGGGCGCGAATGGACTAAGATATCCGGGGTCGCAACCCAACGAAAGAAGAAAAGAGTTTCGAATTATGACCACGCGCTCTCTTTATTCCGATTACTATCTAATTTATCTGACCGGTGAGGGAGTAGCATACTGGATAGAGTTGCGACCAGCAAAAGAAAATTCCCGCAAGGATTCGGAGATCGCTCGCGCAAACTCCTCGCTACTCTCAATAATTCATAATTTGTTTGAATTGAGAGGGAGTAGGGTCGCATCTATCAAATGATGAATTGACAAGCGTGTTCCCATTGAAAGAGTGCCCTTGTCTAGCGTGTCAAGAATGCAGTCGAATCCAGGAGTTATCAATGATATGTACGGTACTCTCCCTCAATCCCACAGTTAGCAAACTCTGCGAATACGCAACAATCGTAATGAATCAAACTCACACTAAAGTAAACTAATTCAAACTGGGAAGCGCCTTGTTAGGTTTTGCCGCAGACTCCGACAGTGATTATTAAGTTATCCATTTTCCATGGAAAAGTGCTGGGGGAGTAATCAACGCATATTGAGCAGTCTGCCAGCCTTGCAAAACATGTGGTTGCTCTCTTTTCGTGCCTGCGGAATGCCTCGTTTTTCTAGGGGGAGCGAGCATCCCGATGTTCTCTCTTCATTAAGTATACTCTCTCACTCTGTCTGATCGAACTATGCGAGTGTCAGATGAAGAGATTCTCGTACTCTGTAGACTACATTCGCATCTGGTTCCAGCGTGATTACCCATGTTTGATATATGCCTCTCGGCCGTATTTCAAGCCGAGCAAGATCTCAACATTTACAAAAAAAAGACTGAGAGAGCTCTGAAAACCATACAATGCAGACCTCTCATGATGCCTAATAATCACAGTGAAGCCCGTGCTCTCCATCATGTGCCCTGGCAAGAAAAAGAAGTGGGAGAATGATGAATTGGGCCTATTATAGGGGGCTGAGTGAGGGGAAGGGAGAGGGAGGAGGAAGTCAGACGAAGAGAAGATAAGTAACGAGGGGTCAAGAGGGCTTACTACTACTTTGTGGACTGCGGAGAATAGTTTCAAAGCGAACCAGCCTGGATGATATCATTCGAGAAGAATGAAGTTGGTTGTTGAACACACACTGACACTTTATTCGTCTCTCCAACTGACAGATGCAAGGGAGTCAAGTTTGGAGGGATGGGGGAGGGCCCAAGTTGATGCGATACTTCTATTCTAGAAAAGGCTTATGAGCAAGCTTGTCCTATCTATCTAGTGTTCACAAACCTAGAATACATTTAGTAAATACAGAATATACTATATTTTGAAGGTAAGTCGATTTGATCTAACTAATCATCGAAGTGAGTGTTTACTTGCTGTCTCCTATCACCAGACCAGTGTTTTCGTATCGAGAGAAGACCACACGACTGGGAGAATTACACAGAGATGATCATCGGGGATCTGCGTTTAAAGTTGTCTATATTTCTTCTTTTTCTGTTTCTCCTTGACAGACAAATATGCTAAATCTCCTAACATCACTTGTCTGTGAAAATGGTATACTCTATGAAAACATAGAGAAAGCAGCCGATCAAAACAATCGTGGGAAGTGATTGATGAAGAGCGAAAAGAGGAAATTAGGGGGGCAAGATTTATGTTGATGGTGGTGGTTGAAGAGAAAGAGCGAACAAGCAAAAGGATTGAGGAGGGGATACAAAATTGTTCGTTCAAGTTGTGAAAATGCCATTTTGAATGCACACATTTTTTTCCTTTACATTTTGCCTCTCAACTAGCCAGAGCTGAGCGATTATCCCATTTCTCAGACCATTTCCGTTACCAATATAGTGAAACCCAACAAGAGATTGCCGGAAATCCGCTCGCTAACACGAAAATTAGCCCCTCGCTATGGTAGCTTGCTTTCGATATTGGGGTTTAGATGTACTAATACTTGACTGAAGAGACCAAATAATCGTAGGCGATTGTCTGATCACAACCTTATATCAGATTCGAAATAAATCATGATAACATTGACTCATTCAGATGTGAGGACCCACTCAGTGAATCCTTCTTCTCTTATCATGCTTGCTGCGCGGACGACTGCTGCCATAAATTTCGTTTTTGGGTCATGTAAGTATTTTTTAAATCTGTCCAGGACATCTAAAGTTTAAAATTCACAGATTCTCTGTGACGCAAAATCTTCAATAAAAACAGACCTATGCTGAAATAAACTTCTAGACTGAGTTATTTCGATCAGTCAGTGTTGTCTGTTGTCTATCAAACCCACGAAAACAAGGCGTCAAATAAGGGTGTGACATGTTGTATTGGCGTGAGCCTTTTCACTCCTCGTTTCGTGTTTTCAAGCAGTCGAGTGTCCAATTTCGACCGACCGACTAGTCTAAATTGGCGCTCGCCATTCGATCTTCCTTCGTCCGACTAGGATCTTTGATGATTCGTCGAATGCTGAGAAAGAAAGCATTACACCCGAACATCCGGCAGCCATGGATTAGATCATGCACACTTCCGCACATTTTACGGTAGCTTTCGCATCCGGAAATATGGCGCGATAAATACTTGGGACGGCGATGAAAACACTCGGGTCACTAACTCCCTCTTCTCTTGAGGTCTAATATGCGCAAGATTTCCGCTGCGATGTCTCTCACTTCAGCGTGCTCTCATACAGCTTCTTTTCACGACTGCGCTCTCTCAAACAGGCACTATCATTCGCCTCCTATTCTCTATTTCGAGTATTTTGCGTGTCTGCCCGACCACAAAAATTGGAGTGCGCGCCAATTCGTCCCAGTGAATGGAGAATATATTTATCGTGAGGGGACACTATCAAGATTCAGTGAATACTATTTAGAAGATACTTTTTGTCAGAAGCGAACAAATCTCCAGAGTACAATCCAAACTTACTGAAAGTGGAAATAGTAATTCAAAGTATCTCTTAATCTTTCCTTCTGCAGACCAGCAGGCATCGCTTCAGTGGGATTCGTCGCAGGAGCATTCTTCGCCCTCTGTTTCCAATGCAGAGATTGAAGAACGAATTTGAGGACTTTCCTCCTTGCTCTCACTCACATGAAAAAGTTTTTTAGAAATAGTAATCCATTCCTGTCTTTCTTCCTTTCCAAGCCGTATGCAATGGATCTATCATTGTTATTTTTCGTGTACTTTGCACACGGGTCAATAAAAAAATTGAAACAAAATTTCTTTAGTCGGCTGCACATATGTTTTCCAGATATTTATAATAACGGCAATATACTATGCAACAAATTTATTATTTTAGTACATTAGGAATGAGATGATTACAAAAAATCAGAATCGTTTAAGCTTTGTGACGCGTAACTTCAAGATACATAACAATTTAACTTGAGAAAGATGAAAATAAATCTCAGCACATAAAAAAAGGAATAGCGAAAGACTAAAACTATTGACTACACAGACTTCGATGCGTACATGAATTTGAGGATTCGAATTGTGAACTTTGTTATCATTCGAGAAATACTAAAATTTTCACTGGAAAGACAATGCTAGAACCGGGAAATAGTGAGCAAGTCAAAAGCACTCACTGTTCATTCAGCACTCGGATTCATCATTAACACGGCAATCTAGCGCAAAAGGTGCGGGAATAAGTGGAATAAGTCATCTACAACAGTCGGCAACTGCAATCATCTGCAGTCTACAATGAACCATCCTGTGGTTCGGTCTTCACTCTCTGTCCATTCACTGCCGTCTCAGATCCATCAGGATGCATTCTCTTCCTGTGTCTACTGAGACTACTCCGATCGGCGAGAACCTCGAAGCATCGGTCACACACGAAACGAATCTCTGAAGATGAAAGTGATGATTCCCGCTACGCTCTAACTTCCCACTGAAGTCATAATACTGAACTAGCTCGAATATGGGAAGGTTATTCGACTCACTTTCATGGACTCTCTCCACATGATGTCTTCGATGGGCGGTGGTCGGGAATGTCTGATTGCATTCTTTGCAGCTGTAGGTCTGCAGCCGCTGCTGCTGCTCGGATTCCTCTCCCTGCTGCAGCCGCTGCAAGTAGTTCTTCGGCAGCTTCAGCTGCGGGTGCATCCCGTGGGCCACACGTTGGTGCAGCTTCATTCTGCAACCAGATTTGTATTATGGTAAGATCAAAGATCACGCCGTACCTCTCCCTGAGGGCGAATCTCTGCCCGCACTCGACACACTCGTATGGTTTATCGTCGCAGTGCAGACAGCGGACGTGTCGCAGCATCAAATATCTGCAATGTTGAATTAGGATTGATGGGCCATGATCAGTTGTTCTCATTCTAATTCACCCCTCTGACCTCCTGACGAAGCTCTTACTGCAGTTGTCCCATCTGCACACGGGATTCTTGATGCCTCTTCCGATGTGCGTCGACGAGACGTGTGCCTCCATTCGACAACGGGCGTCTGAAGCAGGACAATCGAAAGACGATCTTTCACCAACTAAGAGCTCACCTCTAAACGTGCACTGCACACCGTTCTCGGGCAACCATTTGCACTCGATCTCCTCCAATCCGTACTCATTCGGGAAGGCGACATCGGATGGGACGTTGGGAGAGATGGTGGCAGAGGGAGAGGCAGAGGTGGTGGTCGATGAGGAGGAAGAGGATGGACACGCAGCAGGGGGCGCGTAGGAACTCTATGATTATCCATTAACCGCGAAACATGTATTTCGAGAAACATCTAACTCTACATAGCCTCTACATCCATTTAATGTCAATTACAAAGAGTTCTTCACAACTTTCTCACCTCCCCGAATCCAGACGAATAGTGTTGTGGCGGGAGGAAGTGTGCGTACGAGTGTTCCGCCTGATCGTTGTCGAAGTCGCTCTGAGGAACTCTGCAATGATAATAATGCTCATTCAAATTTGCTGCAGTCATTGAAAAAGATAAGCCTTACTTGTCATAGTAATCGTGATTCGAGTTGACGAGTCGATCAAAGTCCGTATCCGATGGTCCGTACGTATGATCGTCGAATGTGTCGATGGACATGAGTGGACCCGTGTTCTGCAGCCAGTCTGCAATTCCATATCAAATGATAAAGGAAGATTAAATATAAATCACTTATTCACCATCAATTGAGGTGCTCGGGTGGGGTAGATCGCTTGTTGGATGATGTACCATCATGGGCTCTGGGATGGCCTGCAAGACTTTCGGAATTACAGTCACAATGGCTAGAAGCACGTTCTCATTCTACTGAATCGATACTTTCATTAAATTGTCATTCACGTAAATATTAACCTGGAACGACGACGTCATCGGTTGGCCAATCACCCCACTCGTATCGATCAGCTCGAAGGCGCCATCCTCGACCTAACAAATCGTCATTCACTTTCAAATTAGAAGTGCAGAAATTGACTAATAGTACAGTATGGTGAGTAGCGTCAGAAGTTGCAAACAACTAGAATAGGGGGAGGGAGAGCTCACCAATAGATCAGATTCGAAGACAAGTTGACTGAGCGGGAGACTCATCAGCTACGATGGAAACTCTATCTAGAAAATTCAATTGAATTGATGCACCGCTTAATAAAATTATTGCCCGTAAATATCACGTTTGGTTACGAACCAATCATCAGGAAGATAAGCAGCGTGAGAATAAACTTTATCGAGAGAGATCAAAGATCGGAGTACAATTTGGTAGGGAAAACAATAATTTCTTCTTTCACGAATTTGTTGCCGTCGTTTTCGGCGCCAGATCAGCTGTAATTTGTATATTCAATAATTTCCAAATTCCATGCCGATTGAGAGACAATAAGAACAGGTAACGTCATTATATTCTCGATGAATTATTGTTCTCTAACCTCGCAAGCTCTTGGTCGTCTCCTTGGTCATTTTGTGCACTTGCATCACGTGAGGGAGGAAGAAAATGATCGCCGCGAGGTTGACGGCCATCTACACAGTCCATATTATTCTGATTATCTGATGTCGATTAAACTCCATACTCTAACTCCTCGTTCGACACTCACCGATATACTGAAGAGGTAGATGTACATAGTGCTTCTGTACTCGCACGGGAGCGGACATTCGTACTGAGGAGGCCATCCGAGGATGTGGTCAGAGTACTGTAAGGTTGAGGTAGGAGGTTGGAATACAACGAGATGTACCATGATTCCCTTCATTCAAATCAGAAAATGCACTCCAACCAGAGATGCCAATCAGTAAGGCTGTGAATTGTTACCTCCTCAACAGCTTTTCCGATTATGATGGCGACTCTTCTAACGGTGGATGCAGGGAGAATGTCGTTCGGTTGGAGACCGGCCAGTAGACCGTCAGAGACATGCTTCGCTATCCGAAAATCAAAAGTGTGATGTAAACTAGGAGAGATTGCGAGTCGGGCTCTCTCCCTCTCACATAAGCGATATTGTAGTTTACGCTTGGGTCGGCAACAAAATCGAGGAAGAAGAGATACAGTTGTTTAGATTCGAATGAGTGAGTTAGATGTGTCAGAACAGAAAGAAATCGAGAAGCAAGCTTATTAAGTTTTATAAAATTGTACCTCAGTCTTATTCATTCCGTCTTCGCTTACATGTCTGTAGTACCATTGGTCCAGAGAGATCTGCAAAAAAATTGATATTTCTCGATACTACACTTATGCACCCAAGGTTTGATTTCAATGTAAACTACTTAAGATGTGAAAACTGGAATATAACCCGAAAAGTTGTACGTACCTGCGCGGTCGAATAATGCCGCAACTGCACTACGAGTGCCTTGTCAATATAGTCTGCCGTGTGCTGCCAGCAATCGTAGTCGATCGGTGAGCACGTCTCTCTGTAAAGATCGGAAATAACGGAGATCAATTAGAGATCAAAGATCAAATACCTGCAGCCTCTCACTGTCGCATTATCGCCGGTGACCCATACGGTTGCACCCGTTAGTTGGACTAACAATCCCAGTCCGATCGATAAAACGTAGATCATTGTTCGCTGCAAGTGCCATGCCTAACGACTAATAAGATCTCAAGCGACGACAAGGAAAAAGGCAAAAATCGTCGACGAGTTCTCTCCCCTTTTTACGAGCCGATTCTTATCGCGCTACGCAACAGCCAGCTATCCACTCTCTCCATTACACACAGTGTTGTACCTGCGAGCATGTCTAGGGAGAATGGGAATATGGGAGTGTCTTATCATCCACCAGAAACCCTATCAATTATCAATCGATCGGCGACACATCTTTCCCTTCTCACACTCTCGGTTCCCATCGCCTCTCTCACTAATCCCATGCAACTGAGCACTTTTGTGCATCACTTTTATCGATAGGCAGAAAGAATCAAAGGTGAGTTCTTCGAGATGTCATAAATGTTATCGATAAGGATGCAATCTGAGGTTCAAAGAAAACAAAAGAGAACTCACTGAGAAACAAAATAAATCGTGAGCGGGAGTAGGGGTCGAGAGCAAAGGAAAAAAGTTCGTTCTAGAACTATCAGAGATGTGTATAACAAAATGGAGACGGGGAGGGGGAGAACATTTGAGAAGTGAGATAATTGGAGAAGTATAGTCACACTAATCTACAGAAAGTTGTTGCACTATATTGCTTGCCGATTTTGGGCACTCATCACATCATACACAACAGAACACAGAAGGAGAAACGGGGGAAGATGACGGCGTTTTGCCTCAAATCGATATGGGAGTAGTATGTTTTCAACGAGAAGTTTGGATCGGGACTTTGGTTTTCGGTTTAGGACCGACTCAAAATAGAAATGGAGGTTGTAAGAGAGGGGAGTAAACTTGAAAGGGAACATCGTCTCCTTAGCAGATGGGGACGTGCGAGAAGAGGTAGGAGACGGACTCGCCGTTGTGCGTACGACGAATGGCCTCGGCGAGAATCATCGAAATATCGATGCACTGAAAGAGGCGGAGATGCTGTTGTGAAGCAAACACATCAAAACACAAGCTAAGCTGTACAACAAGAAGCTCACATGCACGCGCAAATCGTACTTCTTTCAACAGTAAGTATACGAAAAAAGGCCCCAGACTATCTCATAATAATTTCCCGTTTCCTCCTCACCTGAATCTTGGGACATTTCTTCATGTTATCCTCCTGAGGGATCGTATTAGTTACGACGACAGCCTCGAATGCAGAGTTGTTCAGACGAGTCAGTGCTGGACCACTGCAATTCATTTACTTGTTTAATATTTCTGAAGCATTTTAAAAAATTTGAATAAAAATGTAACCTGAAAATGCCGTGGACGCAGAAGGCGTACACCTTTTCTGCACCGGCCTCGACGAGCCTGGAAAAAATAAAAATTTATTCATAATAACTGTGCGAAGACGGGAAATAAATAATCCACAGTACTCACTTGTCGGCAGCCAGACAGATGGTGCCGCAAGTGTCTGCCATGTCGTCGACCAGGATGGCGACCTGCCAAGATTACTGTATTGATGGGAACAATAATTCGGTGGGTCAGATTCCAGTTCGGCAGGTCATTTTCCGAACCTTGCCCTCGACATTTCCGACGAGCGTCATCTTCTCGACCTCGTTGGCACGCTTGCGCTCCTTGTGGATGAGAGCAAAGTCGACGTTGAGTCTGTCAGCGATCGACGTCACTCTGCAAATCGTAATTTTAATATTTTCTAATACCTAAATTAATAAGTCGGCATTGTCCCCACCTCTTCGCTCCTCCTGCATCGGGCGACACGATCACGGCACGCTGCCAGTTGGGAATGCTCTCCTGCAATCAATATGCTCATTAGACAACTTCATCCGAATAAAGTCAATCCTCGATCACTCCTCCTCTCCCTCTACCGTACCTTGATGTACTTGAGGATAGCGGGTTCCGCGTAGAGGTTGTCGACGGGAATGTCGAAGAAGCCCTGGATCTGGGAAGCGTGCAGGTCCATCGTGATGATGTGGTCGGCTCCCGCCACTGACAACATGTTCGCCACCTGCAAGAAGATTACGGTAAGTTATGCTTCTGGATTTACATGGGTCACACATCTGATCGAGAATTTGCCAGCTTACCAGCTTGGCGGATATGGGCGCACGCGACTTGTCCTTCTTGTCCTGGCGAGCGTACGGGAAGCAGGGAATGACCGCGGCCACTCTGTAATCGTATTGATTACTAATGAACACATAGATCGATTACCTGCAGGATGAAGCGATCTTGCAAGCGTTGATCATTATAAGAAGCTCCATGAGGTTGTCGTTGATCTCGCCGGCGGCCGATTGGATAATGTACACGTCCTCACCACGCACCGACTCGCCGATCTCCACATTCGTCTCCTGCCAATTTCATTAATTAAATGTTAAATCATTGAATTTTTTATGTCCGTTTTATCTGAAAACCAGCTAATTAAGTGCTACAATGATTGATTCATCAAATCACCTTGTTGGAGAACTTCTTGAGGCTGGCCTTGCTCACTTCCAACTGCAGACGCTCGCAGATGCGCTGCGTAAGCGCCGGGTGAGAGGAACCGGAGAAGACCTGAGTGCCGGATCCGTTAATTAATTGAAAAATGAGACTCTATCGTACCTTAATGTTGGGCATTCTGACTGGTCCGTAGTCCTTGGTCGACTGCTTGCACTCGAGTCCTTCCTGGAAATGAAGGGTGTGAATCATGTCAACTGATGACTGTATCAGAAAACAAGAAGGGCAAAAGAAGAAAGGGCCAGCACGCTCACCCTGCTAGGGAACGAACTGTCGCTCATTGTCGATCCCATCCCTGTCCGCCCCTTTCTTTCTCTCCCGCCCTCTCTTATCATTCAAACACTCTTATCGTGTATTACGCACGCTCGTCATTCAAATTCATCCGAATAGACTCCTAACCACAGATGTACCATATTCAGTCGTATCCTCTACCGTACCTCAGGAGTGGGGTGGGTCTCGGTAGATTCGGACGTGGCTGGCTTTGTCTCCAGGAGGGATCGACACTGATCTACCTCCGACTGCTTGAGCTGATGTTCGTGATCGATGTTCTCCTTACGCTCCTCGAGTGAATCCGGTGTTGAGACACGAGAGTGGTTCTGCAATTAAGTAATTTTATTAATTAGAATAATAATTCTTCATGCATTTGGAAGACACAGGCGATTCATTCTGCAGAGAGTAACAGTAACATTGACCGTCGGGACAAAAAGTAGACACTGGTAACGTGCGATTGGAAGACTTTGGGAAGTGATAAAAAGTGGAAATTCTCGAGACAAGGGAGAATGATTGTGGGGGGAGAGATCAGTAGTACGATATCGTGGACAGTCGTACGCCGATAAGAGGTGCAATGGACTTGGAAACGAATTATATATCTAGTTGAGGGAGGGAGGAAAAATTGCAAAAGATCGTCAGATTGCATTCAAATGGCATAAAAGTATACTAAATCGAATCGATTCAATCGATCTGCTTTCTAGAAAGTGTCCATTCGCGCTATATCGATTACTTGACCTTTTCTACTTTCACCATTGTCTATCTCTTTCATATCACCCTACAATAGTGCCATTGCGCTTAAAGCAAAGAGAACGATCTCCCTTCTCCGTTCCTATCTTATCATCTATTTCTCTTCTCCTCCCTCTACATGCACTTTACCCCTACTCTCCCGTATCAATTGTTGCGTCGTTGCTCTCTCGTCTCTCTCACTCGTCTAATCTCTCCTAATTCCACCCAATCTCTTCCATCTAACAAGCGTGCAGAATGGGGAGATTCCAATCACTTTACAGTATTTCCTCCCTGCTAGCATGCCACTAGATATCAATGACAGCCGTCCCTTCGTCCTTGCCTTCTCCTCACTATCTCTAACCCAGCCGATAGTTCAATCGCTCAGCCCTGCCAAACGGCAAAGATCATTGAACGATCAACCTAGGAATTAACAATTTATATTTTAGCCATGTTGAGTAAAACCACACACAATATATAATTAGTGGAACTTGTTAATTAATTAGTTGAACCAACCTTTTCGTCGTCACTCCCACTGCTGCAACTGCTGCTGCTACACTGAACGGCTCTCGCTTGGTTCCACTGAGATCGACCCGTGTGCTCGACTCCTGAAGAATAAAATGCACTAATTCATAAGATATGGAGTTAAATTTCTTAGTTTTTTTCGCATTAGCAAAAATAGATAAAGCGCCCAAAAAGCGACACCTGGGTGCGTCTGTCTATAGCGAATCATTGGCTTGTATGAAGGGGGATTGAGTACGCACCTACAACTTTTATTTAATTATTACAACACTCGTATAACCAACAGAAATAGCCGGCGCAACAACTACTGGATGGCTAGATATAGACGGGGTGGGGAATCAGATGGGAGGTTCATATGATGCGAATGTATACTGTGGAATCAGTGTTCGTTGTACCATCGTCTGTGATACCTGACTTCCAGTAAACATCACGAGGAGGATTCTGATAGCATGTAAGAAGGGAGGGAATTAGAGACAGAGGGATGGCTACTCGAGTCATTTCTCTCTAGAACATACGCAAACAATGTAGATAGACAAGGGTACTTAAAAGTTCTACTCCAGTTCATGATAAGAGATGACAACAATTTCAGAATCCTAGTATCACTTGCAGTGTATATCCTAAATACCAGCCACAGGTTCGTTTCAAGCAGACCTTGACAACGAAATTTACAACAAAAAAAAGAGGAGTCCATGCTGATCAGTATTCATTGGCACGCTGGCGTGGTCGGGGAATCCCCTCCTCTTATACCCTCGGCCTCCTAAGGGGAGAGTCGGAGACAGGATGATTAGATAATCGACGAGTGATTATTGTCAATTGAGAGAGCATAGACAGGCAGAGCGACCATTGAGCGTGCGCTTTCCAGAGAACTCCCAGGGTACGATAGGTAGTAGTGGGAGGAGTGATAACAATACGCCGCGCGGTCAAAGTCTGACCGAGTTAGAGATAATACGGAAATAAGAGAACACAGGATGCGAAATGGTTCTCTCGTGAAGGTAACGTGAACGAGACATGCACCTTCGATCAATGCCTATTCTTGATTCAAATATTAGAAGACCAAAGACCGCTTAACTCTATTTCCGGTATCTCAAAAGGTAAATTTCACTAGTTCATGTAACCGCTCGGTTGTTAGCCTCACTAGCTGGACAACTATTCGGTGGTATATCATTTAATAACAGTTCATTTTAGAACTCTACACGGGTCAAAAATAAAATGTCGAAAAACTCCTCATCAGAAAAAAATAACAAGAGTTCTAAAATGATACACCCCGCACCCAACTATTACTGCAACCTATCAATAAATCTCCCGATCTGCCTATCACTAGAACCAGTAGCATCACTCGCCAACCCTTGTGCCCTATACCCTTGTCCCGGACGCTTTCTCGTAATCGACACTCACTAGCTCTCCCATTTCAATCATAGCACTGAAGCTCTGATCTTTCTATCGGCCCGACAGGCTGATCTCTCCGACTCTTATCGGCGACAGATGGCCGCTTTTCCGAGAAAGTGTACAGTGATAAAGGCTCTTTGAAACCTTCTACATCCTGGCAGAAATAGCACTATACGAATGCAATAAGCGAGAAGGAAAAGATAAAGAGTGAAATGAAAATCAAGCAGAACCCTACGTGGTCTGTAGCGTTGGCTCTGAGACGCGAGTGAGGGGTTAGCGCAATCCTATGCGTTGCGCGCCATTCCCGCCCCTATTGAGCTAGTATGAGGTCAAGCCCCGTGGCAGGGAGAGCGAAGACGGACTCTCCCGTTCAGTCGATCGATATAATGCCAATCGAAGGGCCCTTTCAACTCACGGTCGTCGTGTCGCGCTGTATCAGTGTGCGTTCCAAAACAGCCACTAACTAGTCGCGAGGCACTGCCTCCAGTCACTACCATAGACGCAGCCCACGATTGAGTGCACTCATCCGACATTTCCGGAACTAACAACGCATGGGCATAATGGAACAACCTGGCATGCTAATGTAACAAACGACAAAATGCTAAAGCAAGCACACAAAATTCAAAATTTAGCGATATTTTCCCGCAGAGATACATAACGAGTAAACCAGAAGAGGCCCACCTTGCTGATAAGACGATCGACGACTCACAAGTCTCCTTGCAGCTTCAGAATCCCTGAGAAGGCACACTTTTTTAGGCGAACTCGAGTTTTCGACGCATTTGAAAAGTACGGTGAACGGTTCAAATGGAGCACACTCGTGATTAGTATTAAGAAAGGAAAAGTACACCACGCGAAATAAAAATCGATAGAAATCAACGACCGATTCTATAAAATCACTCAAATTAGATTTATCAATGCGAGGCAATAAAGATAGCAAAACAATTTGAGTGAAATTTTTTTACTTTAGATAAGAACAAAAAACTAGGTATGAATTTAGCTTCAATTATTGAAGATAAAAAAAATTGTAGCAGGCACTTCTTTGATTACTCTGAGTGAACTATAGTTACCGGGTTGAATAATATAGAAAGTAGAGAGAAAAAACAACTAATACCATTACAATGTTCTATATAATACATATTTTCTATAAACTCTAGAATTATCTAATTCAAGATAACAAGAAGAGCTATACAATAGCCAAATACAGAACAAGGACACAGTTATTTTTAAAAAAAGGTCAAACTATTACAAATAGGGCAAGTAAGAACCAGCAATTAAAAAATAGCACCCTTCATCATCTACAGAACAGTGAAGGTTGTTCCATTCTGCTCTACAGCAATCTTCTCTTGCTTGAGCTGTTCCTGATCTACACCTGAACAATCATGAATGTTAATGAAAAAAATAAAGATTCACTCACAATGTAATTCAGATTGGGCTGCAGTTGGGTACGTATCCTCTGTCGGTTGCAGCATCTGTTGGATGGGCTGCATCGGCATCATCGGCTGCAGCGCATGCAACTCGGGAGGCGAAGTTTGATTCTGTATCAGCTGCATTAACACGGTTAACGCTGCTACCCACATACCGACTTTCCCGCAGACGACTCTTGATAGGAAGTCTTGATGCGCTTCAACATCGCCGCAATTTGACTGGGTGGCGGCTGCAATATTACAAATGTGAACGACCACATCGCAAAAGTGATTCGCTTGGTTGATAATTAAAATGAATAGAGCTCCTCCCACATCCTCTAAAGTCTTTCTCTTCTTCGGTGGCGCAGACAACGACAAGGCTCGAGTGGCAGCTGCGATAGCAGAAGGGGGGTGCAGCGGCTGTCTTCTGGGAGTAGCAGGACGACTGAAAACATGCCAATGATATTCTGATTGACTATCATAATGTCTCACGATCAAGTTGATGGCGATACAAGCTATTCAGCTATTGTTAGCTTTCCAAGCCGATCATTTACAGAGATATATTAATGATAATCTAAAAATATAATCGCATTCTCACCTGCTTTGTCCCTGCTCGATACAGAAACCTCCACTGGTTGCGGGTATAACCCAGGGAGTGTAGCTCGTAGCGGGATTATGGGAGCTAGATACGGCAGTACAGAAGGGAGGATGATGGACCAACGGAGGCTCGAGCACAGAGAAGATTGGCTTCTACAAAAGTGAAAGATGAGTGACCTAACAAAAAGATCGAAAATTCTTAGACATTGGTAAAAGTGAGGCGTGGCCTGGCGCAGTAGGCACTCCCTCCCTCACGGGGTACCGTACTCCCGAAATCGCTCTAGTTTCGCTTCAAACGACTAGGAAATGGTTTTATTTATTTTTATTTTGTAAAATAATTATTTAATTATCGATTTTCTTGTTATTATTAATAAACCAATAAAGTCTTCGCTGGATATTGCTGTAAGTTGAAAGATAAGACGCACTGTACAAATAAAACACGATAATTACATGTTATGAGATCATACATCCAAAACATGCAAATCAATAA